>JZKD02S2188918.1:0-40967 GCA_000966675.3 Picea glauca | reverse complement strand
ACACACACACACACACATATATAAAGAGAAAAGGGTAGTATTTTTTGCGATTATTTTATTTTATTAACCTTTCCCATAAACACACACATGGATACTTCCTTGTCTACATTGTGTTTGACATATTGGAATAGTTTTTATGAATTTTAAATATTCTTTCATTTCTCCTCCCTTTTTTCTCCCAATAGAATTGGAGATCCTAAGAAAATTGATTATGTACATACCAAAAATGGGACCATGAGAGTGATCTCCTCTCCTCTTATCTCCTCTCCCTTTCTCTCCCAATAGAGCTGGAGTCACTATCAAATTGATTATGTATAGAGAAAAATGGTACCATGAGAGTGATCTCCTATTCTCTCTCCTTTCTTTTCTCTCCCAATAGAGTCAAGAACTAAGGAAATTTATTATCTATAAACAAAAAATGGGGTCATGATAGTGATCTTCTCTCTTTCCTCTCTCAATAGAATTGGAGGTGTAGGCACTATGTGATCCAAACAATCCTTAGATTTTGATAATTTTAACTATACATAATCATCTACTTGATCTTCAAAATAAAATGATCGCTTGATGGTTTTGCAAATTACATGTGAAATGCTTTTCTAGCCAGTTCCACTTTAATGATAAATGACTTTGAAATAGTTTAACGTGAAATGAACAACAATAATATAATCACATACACAAGTTGGAGAAAACGGAGTTCACCCAAATTGGGCTACCTCTACAGGTCCACTTCCAATAGAGACTTATTTTATTAATGCTCTAATATTTTCATTTTACAATGAACTTTTTACATGTTTCTCAAATGAAAAAACATAGTGCACCGTTGAATTCCTAGCGAAAAATAGTGCAAAATTGATATAAAATACTTGAAATTTCATCAAGATAACCCCTGGCACGCTTTACGGTGTAGCCTCATACCATTCACACTCTTTGCATGCTTTATGAGACTAAATTATGCATAGAAAATGTGTGCCCAAATCCTTGGGGTGTGCGCCATTAAATAGGGCACCCCTTCTAACCAAGTCTCGAATCTGGTGGCAAGCATTAAATATTTTGTTTGTTGGTTTTGTAACCAAATCGAAATTATAGGAGAGTTGGTTAAAAATATATAATATATATAGTAGGACGAGGGTTCGAGCCCCACCAAACATACTATATAAAGTTTTATTGTCATAACCAACGACATATGGTTGAAACCGTAGTATTAAACTTTGTGCAAATTTTGGAATGGATGTTATATTGTTATAACCATAACATATGGTTATTTAAACTCTGGTCAGAATATGTGTTGAGCCCCCCTCCGCGATCAATGTTGGTTATATGGTATATTCCAATACCAAGGGCCAATGGTCGAGGTCTTATACCCTCGGCCATTTGGTCGCCCATATTAAACTTTGTGTAAATTCAAATTTATTGTTTAACACATAGATATTAAGTGATGATGTGTGGCACGTTGGTGGAGTGGGATTTGTTAAGACCTTTGGCAGGTCATGCGGTCGAACCTTGATAGTCCCAAAATATTTATACAACCATATCAATATTGGCCAAAGGGAGGTTGTCACATGACAACCTCTCATTGGCTCTTCAATGTCACATGTCAAATTAGGATTGAAACTATTTTCTGCCACTTGTTAATCGACGATTGGACCACATGGATTTGTACTTTCCCGATCAACTTCCAATTAGGTGCCACATGTCACCCATGCATTGGTGACACGTGTCACCTCTTTATTTATCTTTGTACTTTGAATTTTGACTTTTTATGTTAGGATTGACTGGAACTTTGACCACTCATAACTTTTGCATATGAGATCAATTTGAGGTGAAATTTGCGTCGTTGGAAAGATATCGATGAGATCTACACGATGATATAGTTTTTAGGATGATTTGAAGAATTTTAATTTTGAGCATTTTTTAACCATTTTGGACCTCTATGGATGCTCTAGATCTTTCTGAACCTTTTGTGAGCATTCTAGGATCCTCCTAGATCATTCCTCCTCATTGGAATACTTTTGGACCTCCAAAAGTTGATTCAACACTAAGTGAGGGTAGAGTTCCCTCGCCCTTCCAATCTCCATCCATTTGGATTTACTTGGTTTTACCCCTTTAAGACCAACTCAAAGATATTCCACATCACCTCACTGTGAATCTCTGATCCTTTTGTCGAGAATGACATCTTCCTGTAGCTCATCCAAATATTCTGGAGAAAAATCATCAACTACTGGAACTTGAATATTTTCATCTTCATCCATAATCATAGGATGCTCATAAAGCTTCAAATTCTCAACATTTACCACCGAATACATTTGCATGTAGGTTGGTATATCTAAACGAAAGAAATTAGTACCAATATTCTCTAAGATCTTGAATGGACCATATCGGATTGGCCTTAGTTTTTTTCCTTCACCTTTCATTTTATCTTTGTTGATATGTAGTCATACTTAATCACTGAATTCGAACTGATGATCAACCCGATGTTTGTTCTGCCTTTCCTTATACTTGGCTTGGCTCTTCTCCAATTGTTCTTGTACTGCTTGATGTACCTGTTGAATCTTTTGAATGAACCTTTTAGATTTATCTATATCATCCTGTCCNCAACACTAAGTGAGGGTAGAGTTCCCTCGCCCTTCCAATCTCCATCCATTTGGATTTACTTGGTTTTACCCCTTTAAGACCAACTCAAAGATATTCCACATCACCTCACTGTGAAGCTCTGATCCTTTTGTCGAGAATGACATCTTCCTGTATCTCATCCAAATATTTTGGAGAAAAATCATCAACCACTGGAACTTGAATATTTTCATCTTCATCCATAATCATAGGATGCTCATAAAGCTTCAAATTCTCAACATTTACCACCAAATACATTTGCATTTAGGTTGGTATATCTAAACGAAAGAAATTAGTACCAATCTTCTCTAAGATCTTGAATGGACCATATCGGATTGGCCTTAGTTTTTTTCCTTCACCTTTAATTTTATCTTTGCTGATATGTAGTCATACTTAATCACTGAATTTGAACTGATGATCAACCCGATGTTTGTTCTGCCTTTCCTTATACTTGGCTTGGCTCTTCTCTAATTGTTCTTGTACTGCTTGATGTACCTGTTGAATCTTTTGAATGAACCTTTTATATTTATCTGTATCATCCTATCCATCTTCTTTACTTGCTTCTCCAAAAACAAATTCCATAGCTAATTTAGGAAAGTACCCCAAACATACTTCAAAAGGATTTTTCTGAGTAGACAAATGCATGGCATGATTATAGGCATGTTGGATATAAGGTAATTGTTCATCTCATAATTTAGGATGCTTGTTGCAGTATCCTCAAAGTAGATGTACCATTGTTTTGTTTACCACCTTTATCTGTCCATTAGTCTGCAGATGAAAATTCGTGCTCTTCTTCAACTTAGTGTCTATTAGCTCCCATAAATGAGACCAAAAAATTCCCAAAAATAGAGATTCTCAATTTAATATTATAGATGTAGGAAGTCCAAAATGAACCCATACATTAGTGAAGAACATCTGTGTTGTCTGTCCAACTGTGACATGTTTCTTGCATGGCATTAGAATACACATATTGTTGAATCTCTCCACCACGACATATAGATAATCAAGACCTGTCTTGGACATTGATAAACCCCCTACAAAGTCCATGGAGATAATTTCCCATGGCTGTGAAGGTATCGAAAGTGGTGTATATAACCCCGGTTTTCGGTTGCTAGGTTTACTTGTGGAACACATGACACATTCTTTGATATACTTGGAAACTGTCTCACTCATCCGAGGCCAATAAAAATACCTTTGTAATTGTGCAACTGTCTTACCAACCCCAAAATGACCAGAGATGAGAGATGTATGAGCTTCTCTAATTACATTTACCCTTTCATCTCTTGGTATACATAATTTTCCAAGATGATATAATAAATTTTCATCCATATAATAGTATGATTGTTGATTGTCATGATTTAATGCATCATATACTTCTTTAAAATCGTCATCCCTAACATATTGTTCTGCATAAATTTCATGTGCTAAAGGATTGTACCTGAGTATTGTAGATGCATTAATTAATGGTCTTGATAACATGTCTGCAACCTTGTTATGAATACCCTTCTTATACTTTATTACAAGATGAAATTGTTGTAGAAAGCCCATCCACTTGAAGTGTCATGATTGTTGTAGCTTGTTCTGTGACTGCAAATATTGTAATGGTTGATGATATGTATGAATGATTGTCTCATTTCCCATTAAGTAATGTTTCCATTTCTTTACACTTTGTACAATGCATACAAATCCTTATCATATGTTGGATAGTTAATCACATCTTGAATGAAAATCTCATAATGATAACATATATGTTTACCTCATTGCATCAAGACTGCACCCATGTCATATTTGCTTGCATTGGTTTGAATATCAAATGATTTTTGTAGATCTGGCAACGCCAGAAATGGCGCGGTGCTTGTCTTTTCCTTCAATGTCTCAAAGTATTTATGTTGCTTGCCTCCCCATTGAAAGACTTGTTTAGTACTTGTTAATGCAAGTAGAGGTGCTACTATGTATGAGAAATTAGTAATGAATTTCCTCTAGTATTGTACTGATCCTAAGAAGCTCCTGACTTCGGTGGCAGTAGTTGGATTCGGCCATTTCAAAATGACTTCTACTTTTGCAGGATCTATTTTCAACTAATAATTCCCCTACAATGTAACCCAAGTATACCAAAAAAGTTTTTCCAAATTCACATTTAGACATCTTGATATACAACTTCTTCTTTTCCAAAAGTTCAAAAACTTTCCTGACATGCATCAGATGATCTTCCCATGTTCAGTTGAAGATCAATATGTCATCTAAATAAACAATAAAAAAAATCATTTATGTAGGGTCTGAACACATCATTCATCACTCTCATAAAATTTGTTGGTGCGTTACATAACCTAAATGGCATAATCAACCATTCAAACAAGCCTTGCTTGGTCTTGAAAGTAGTCTTCCATATGTCACCTTCTGTAATTTTGATCTAATGGTAACCACTTCTCAAGTCCAACTTAGTGAAATACATAACAATCTTTAACTGATATAATAGATCATATATTATGGGAAAAGGATAATAGTTCTTTACCATAATCTTGTCTAGGGCTCGGAAATCAGTACACATCCTCCATGTACCATCTTTCTTTGGAACTAATACAATAGGAGAACCACATATAGAGGAGCTTGGTTTGACGATTCCTTTATCGAGCAATTCCTGAACTTGCTTCTTGATTTCTTCATTCTCGATTACTTATGACCTGTACATTCCAATATTCGAAAGAGGAGCATCTTGCTGCAAATATATTTCATGTTCAACCTCTCTTTTGGGAAGCAACCCTGTAGGTTCTTGAAACAAATCATCATAATTAGATATGATGTTGATCAATTCTTGCTTATGATTTGGATCACAACCTACTAAAGCATATATTATATCTTCTTCTTTCTATTTCACTATCATGAGAACAAAATATTTACTTGCACTCATGAGTCTCTTCATTTTTCCTGTGCTCACTAAGGAAACATTAGTTTTGATGCGGTGAGCTCTCACAATATATTCAATCCCATCCTTGAGAAAGTGATATTTATTTTCTTCTCGATAGAACATGACCTTATTGACAAATAGATATGGAATACCCAAGACAATACTGCAAATGTCAAGAGGCACAACATCTAAATCAACCTCGTCAAAGAACTTAGTTGTAATTGCAAACTTGATCTTACACTGCTTTGTTACCTGCAACTTAGCATCATCACATACCCAACCTAATGGATATGGATTTTTGTGAGGTTTCGTCTTCGATCCTAGCTTCTTAACAATTTCTTCAGATATTAGATTAACTTGAGATCCACTATCAAATAAAGTATCTACCTTTGTATGCTTGACTATAACTCTAACATGAAAAAGCTTGCTCCTTTTCTTCTTATCAATATCACTTTCTGTCTTGGAAGATTGAACTGATAACTGATATGTCTTTGCTTCCTATGGTCATGATCTTGGATCCATCTATGGAATCTGACCCTAGATCTTGATGAGTTGATGCAATAGTCATCTACTTCCCTTTATCCTTGTATTCCTTCAGTCATAATTCTGGATGCATCTTCCAACACTGTGATTCCTCATGTCCCTTTGTTTTACAGTGGGAACATGTAGGTCTTCCCTCAACTTGCTTCATTGTGGTTGATTTCTTACTCTTCCATTTACCTTTTGGTTTCTTCTTGAACTTGAATGGCTTCTTATCTTCATTTGCATGCTTACCCTTACTAGCCTTTAGGTGTGTAGCTTGTACTGACACTTTATCAATGTTAGTAGGGTTAAACATTAGAATAGTGTGACAAAGATATGAGTTCATGCCACCAATATACTTCAGAAGAGCTTCATGAGTATACAATGTAACTCCTAGGGATAATGCCTTCTTTTTGAATTCATGTGTATGTGCCTAAATATTCTAGTCTTTACCCTATCTCAGATGTTGCCACTCTATCATTTTCATTTGTGTATGTTCTAGTGGATATAATTGTTTCCTTATAGCTTTAGTAAACTTATCCCAAGAAGAGATTATCTTACCCTTTTGAACCAGATTAAGGAAATTCCACTTAGTTGAAGAGCAACTAACTGTATTTTTGCAACCTCGTCCATAATTCTTTGAACCCTGCAATATACCTCTATTTTCTTGATCCAAATGTCCAATTTTTCAGCATTTAATTCTCCATCATAGGTCGGCAACTTGAACTTAACATCCAATTTTAATAAAGGTAAATTATGGTCGGTCTTCTTAGAGGACTTCTTTCGATGAGAATAATGTTTACTTTCTTTGGAAGAAATTGGTGATGATGACGATGAGGAAGGGGAAGGGGGCTTGGAATGTCCAATGCCTTCAACTCCTCCTTCTCCTTTTACTGAATATTCTCCACTTACATGATTTTGAATTCTTCATTCTAACTCATCTAATGTTTTTTTTAGCAATTGAAGTGTAGCTCTGATCTCTTCATGACTCATGGGATAGTATTCTTCTTCTTTTTCAGAAGCCATCTTATGTCGTCAAAACCTATTTCCAATTTCGGACTTATAACTTTCAAGTTTTCCTTTACTAAGTTTGATTTTGGATCTTGTAAGAATTCACTTGAAAAATACTTGTCAAACCTCGCTTTGATACCAACTTGATCCAAAAAATCCTTAGATGTTGATAATTTTAAATATACATAATCATCTACTTGATCTTCGAAATAAAATGATCGCTTGACGGTTTTGCAAATTACATGTGAAATACTTATCTAGCCAATTCCATTTTAATGATAAATGACTTGCAAATAATTGAACTTGAAATGAACAACAATAATATAATCACATACACAAGTTGGAGAAAATGGAGTTCACCCAATTTGCGCTACCTCTCCAGGCCCACTTCCAATAGAGAGTTAGTTTATTAATTCTCAAATGCTTGCATTTTACAATGAACCCTTTACATGTTTCTCAAATGCAGAAACAAGGTGCATCGTTGAATTCCTGGAAAAAAATCATGCAAAATCGATATAAAATACTCGAAATTTCATCAAGGTGACCACCAACACGCTTTACAGTGTAGCCTCATACCCTTTGTACTCTTGGAACGCTTTACGAGACCAAATTCTACGTAGAAAATGTGTGTCCAAAGCCTTAGGGTGAGTGCCATTAAATAGGGTGCCCCTTCTATCCAAGTCTCGAATCTGGTGGCAAGCATTAAATATTTTGTTTGTTGGTTTTGTAACGAAATCAAAATTATTGGCAAGTTCATTAAAACTATATCATATATATAGTTGGTCAGGGGTTCGAGCCCCACTGACCATACTATATAAAGTTTTATTTTCATAACTGATGACATATGGTTGAAACTGTAGCAGTAAACTCCGTGCAAACTTTGGAATGGATGTTATATTATTATAACCATAACATATGGTTATTTAAACTCCCGTTGGAATATGTGTTGATCCCCCCTCCGCGATCGGTGTTGGTTATATGGTATATTCCAAGACCAAGGGCCAAGGGTCGAGGGCTTAGGCCCTTGGCCCTTTGGCTGTCCATATTAAACTTTGTGTAAATTCAAATATATTGTTTAACACATAGATATTAAGTGATGATGTGTGGTGTGTTGGTGGAGTGGGATTTTTTAAGACCTTTGGGAGGTCATGCGGTTGAACTCTGCTAGTCCTAAAACATTTATACAACCATATCAATATTGGCCAATGGGAGGTTGTCATGTGGCGACCTCTCATGGGCTCTACAATGTCACATGTCAAATTAGGATTGAACCAATTCTCTACCACTTGTCAACCGACGATTGGACCACCTGGATTTGTACCTTTCCCANACACACACACACACACATATATAAAGAGAAAAGGGTAGTATTTTTTGCGATTATTTTATTTTATTAACCTTTCCCATAAACACACACATGGATACTTCCTTGTCTACATTGTGTTTGACATATTGGAATAGTTTTTATGAATTTTAAATATTCTTTCATTTCTCCTCCCTTTTTTCTCCCAATAGAATTGGAGATCCTAAGAAAATTGATTATGTACATACCAAAAATGGGACCATGAGAGTGATCTCCTCTCCTCTTATCTCCTCTCCCTTTCTCTCCCAATAGAGCTGGAGTCACTATCAAATTGATTATGTATAGAGAAAAATGGTACCATGAGAGTGATCTCCTATTCTCTCTCCTTTCTTTTCTCTCCCAATAGAGTCAAGAACTAAGGAAATTTATTATCTATAAACAAAAAATGGGGTCATGATAGTGATCTTCTCTCTTTCCTCTCTCAATAGAATTGGAGGTGTAGGCACTATGTGATCCAAACAATCCTTAGATTTTGATAATTTTAACTATACATAATCATCTACTTGATCTTCAAAATAAAATGATCGCTTGATGGTTTTGCAAATTACATGTGAAATGCTTTTCTAGCCAGTTCCACTTTAATGATAAATGACTTTGAAATAGTTTAACGTGAAATGAACAACAATAATATAATCACATACACAAGTTGGAGAAAACGGAGTTCACCCAAATTGGGCTACCTCTACAGGTCCACTTCCAATAGAGACTTATTTTATTAATGCTCTAATATTTTCATTTTACAATGAACTTTTTACATGTTTCTCAAATGAAAAAACATAGTGCACCGTTGAATTCCTAGCGAAAAATAGTGCAAAATTGATATAAAATACTTGAAATTTCATCAAGATAACCCCTGGCACGCTTTACGGTGTAGCCTCATACCATTCACACTCTTTGCATGCTTTATGAGACTAAATTATGCATAGAAAATGTGTGCCCAAATCCTTGGGGTGTGCGCCATTAAATAGGGCACCCCTTCTAACCAAGTCTCGAATCTGGTGGCAAGCATTAAATATTTTGTTTGTTGGTTTTGTAACCAAATCGAAATTATAGGAGAGTTGGTTAAAAATATATAATATATATAGTAGGACGAGGGTTCGAGCCCCACCAAACATACTATATAAAGTTTTATTGTCATAACCAACGACATATGGTTGAAACCGTAGTATTAAACTTTGTGCAAATTTTGGAATGGATGTTATATTGTTATAACCATAACATATGGTTATTTAAACTCTGGTCAGAATATGTGTTGAGCCCCCCTCCGCGATCAATGTTGGTTATATGGTATATTCCAATACCAAGGGCCAATGGTCGAGGTCTTATACCCTCGGCCATTTGGTCGCCCATATTAAACTTTGTGTAAATTCAAATTTATTGTTTAACACATAGATATTAAGTGATGATGTGTGGCACGTTGGTGGAGTGGGATTTGTTAAGACCTTTGGCAGGTCATGCGGTCGAACCTTGATAGTCCCAAAATATTTATACAACCATATCAATATTGGCCAAAGGGAGGTTGTCACATGACAACCTCTCATTGGCTCTTCAATGTCACATGTCAAATTAGGATTGAAACTATTTTCTGCCACTTGTTAATCGACGATTGGACCACATGGATTTGTACTTTCCCGATCAACTTCCAATTAGGTGCCACATGTCACCCATGCATTGGTGACACGTGTCACCTCTTTATTTATCTTTGTACTTTGAATTTTGACTTTTTATGTTAGGATTGACTGGAACTTTGACCACTCATAACTTTTGCATATGAGATCAATTTGAGGTGAAATTTGCGTCGTTGGAAAGATATCGATGAGATCTACACGATGATATAGTTTTTAGGATGATTTGAAGAATTTTAATTTTGAGCATTTTTTAACCATTTTGGACCTCTATGGATGCTCTAGATCTTTCTGAACCTTTTGTGAGCATTCTAGGATCCTCCTAGATCATTCCTCCTCATTGGAATACTTTTGGACCTCCAAAAGTTGATTCAACACTAAGTGAGGGTAGAGTTCCCTCGCCCTTCCAATCTCCATCCATTTGGATTTACTTGGTTTTACCCCTTTAAGACCAACTCAAAGATATTCCACATCACCTCACTGTGAAGCTCTGATCCTTTTGTCGAGAATGACATCTTCCTGTATCTCATCCAAATATTTTGGAGAAAAATCATCAACCACTGGAACTTGAATATTTTCATCTTCATCCATAATCATAGGATGCTCATAAAGCTTCAAATTCTCAACATTTACCACCAAATACATTTGCATTTAGGTTGGTATATCTAAACGAAAGAAATTAGTACCAATCTTCTCTAAGATCTTGAATGGACCATATCGGATTGGCCTTAGTTTTTTTCCTTCACCTTTAATTTTATCTTTGCTGATATGTAGTCATACTTAATCACTGAATTTGAACTGATGATCAACCCGATGTTTGTTCTGCCTTTCCTTATACTTGGCTTGGCTCTTCTCTAATTGTTCTTGTACTGCTTGATGTACCTGTTGAATCTTTTGAATGAACCTTTTATATTTATCTGTATCATCCTATCCATCTTCTTTACTTGCTTCTCCAAAAACAAATTCCATAGCTAATTTAGGAAAGTACCCCAAACATACTTCAAAAGGATTTTTCTGAGTAGACAAATGCATGGCATGATTATAGGCATGTTGGATATAAGGTAATTGTTCATCTCATAATTTAGGATGCTTGTTGCAGTATCCTCAAAGTAGATGTACCATTGTTTTGTTTACCACCTTTATCTGTCCATTAGTCTGCAGATGAAAATTCGTGCTCTTCTTCAACTTAGTGTCTATTAGCTCCCATAAATGAGACCAAAAAATTCCCAAAAATAGAGATTCTCAATTTAATATTATAGATGTAGGAAGTCCAAAATGAACCCATACATTAGTGAAGAACATCTGTGTTGTCTGTCCAACTGTGACATGTTTCTTGCATGGCATTAGAATACACATATTGTTGAATCTCTCCACCACGACATATAGATAATCAAGACCTGTCTTGGACATTGATAAACCCCCTACAAAGTCCATGGAGATAATTTCCCATGGCTGTGAAGGTATCGAAAGTGGTGTATATAACCCCGGTTTTCGGTTGCTAGGTTTACTTGTGGAACACATGACACATTCTTTGATATACTTGGAAACTGTCTCACTCATCCGAGGCCAATAAAAATACCTTTGTAATTGTGCAACTGTCTTACCAACCCCAAAATGACCAGAGATGAGAGATGTATGAGCTTCTCTAATTACATTTACCCTTTCATCTCTTGGTATACATAATTTTCCAAGATGATATAATAAATTTTCATCCATATAATAGTATGATTGTTGATTGTCATGATTTAATGCATCATATACTTCTTTAAAATCGTCATCCCTAACATATTGTTCTGCATAAATTTCATGTGCTAAAGGATTGTACCTGAGTATTGTAGATGCATTAATTAATGGTCTTGATAACATGTCTGCAACCTTGTTATGAATACCCTTCTTATACTTTATTACAAGATGAAATTGTTGTAGAAAGCCCATCCACTTGAAGTGTCATGATTGTTGTAGCTTGTTCTGTGACTGCAAATATTGTAATGGTTGATGATATGTATGAATGATTGTCTCATTTCCCATTAAGTAATGTTTCCATTTCTTTACACTTTGTACAATGCATACAAATCCTTATCATATGTTGGATAGTTAATCACATCTTGAATGAAAATCTCATAATGATAACATATATGTTTACCTCATTGCATCAAGACTGCACCCATGTCATATTTGCTTGCATTGGTTTGAATATCAAATGATTTTTGTAGATCTGGCAACGCCAGAAATGGCGCGGTGCTTGTCTTTTCCTTCAATGTCTCAAAGTATTTATGTTGCTTGCCTCCCCATTGAAAGACTTGTTTAGTACTTGTTAATGCAAGTAGAGGTGCTACTATGTATGAGAAATTAGTAATGAATTTCCTCTAGTATTGTACTGATCCTAAGAAGCTCCTGACTTCGGTGGCAGTAGTTGGATTCGGCCATTTCAAAATGACTTCTACTTTTGCAGGATCTATTTTCAACTAATAATTCCCCTACAATGTAACCCAAGTATACCAAAAAAGTTTTTCCAAATTCACATTTAGACATCTTGATATACAACTTCTTCTTTTCCAAAAGTTCAAAAACTTTCCTGACATGCATCAGATGATCTTCCCATGTTCAGTTGAAGATCAATATGTCATCTAAATAAACAATAAAAAAAATCATTTATGTAGGGTCTGAACACATCATTCATCACTCTCATAAAATTTGTTGGTGCGTTACATAACCTAAATGGCATAATCAACCATTCAAACAAGCCTTGCTTGGTCTTGAAAGTAGTCTTCCATATGTCACCTTCTGTAATTTTGATCTAATGGTAACCACTTCTCAAGTCCAACTTAGTGAAATACATAACAATCTTTAACTGATATAATAGATCATATATTATGGGAAAAGGATAATAGTTCTTTACCATAATCTTGTCTAGGGCTCGGAAATCAGTACACATCCTCCATGTACCATCTTTCTTTGGAACTAATACAATAGGAGAACCACATATAGAGGAGCTTGGTTTGACGATTCCTTTATCGAGCAATTCCTGAACTTGCTTCTTGATTTCTTCATTCTCGATTACTTATGACCTGTACATTCCAATATTCGAAAGAGGAGCATCTTGCTGCAAATATATTTCATGTTCAACCTCTCTTTTGGGAAGCAACCCTGTAGGTTCTTGAAACAAATCATCATAATTAGATATGATGTTGATCAATTCTTGCTTATGATTTGGATCACAACCTACTAAAGCATATATTATATCTTCTTCTTTCTATTTCACTATCATGAGAACAAAATATTTACTTGCACTCATGAGTCTCTTCATTTTTCCTGTGCTCACTAAGGAAACATTAGTTTTGATGCGGTGAGCTCTCACAATATATTCAATCCCATCCTTGAGAAAGTGATATTTATTTTCTTCTCGATAGAACATGACCTTATTGACAAATAGATATGGAATACCCAAGACAATACTGCAAATGTCAAGAGGCACAACATCTAAATCAACCTCGTCAAAGAACTTAGTTGTAATTGCAAACTTGATCTTACACTGCTTTGTTACCTGCAACTTAGCATCATCACATACCCAACCTAATGGATATGGATTTTTGTGAGGTTTCGTCTTCGATCCTAGCTTCTTAACAATTTCTTCAGATATTAGATTAACTTGAGATCCACTATCAAATAAAGTATCTACCTTTGTATGCTTGACTATAACTCTAACATGAAAAAGCTTGCTCCTTTTCTTCTTATCAATATCACTTTCTGTCTTGGAAGATTGAACTGATAACTGATATGTCTTTGCTTCCTATGGTCATGATCTTGGATCCATCTATGGAATCTGACCCTAGATCTTGATGAGTTGATGCAATAGTCATCTACTTCCCTTTATCCTTGTATTCCTTCAGTCATAATTCTGGATGCATCTTCCAACACTGTGATTCCTCATGTCCCTTTGTTTTACAGTGGGAACATGTAGGTCTTCCCTCAACTTGCTTCATTGTGGTTGATTTCTTACTCTTCCATTTACCTTTTGGTTTCTTCTTGAACTTGAATGGCTTCTTATCTTCATTTGCATGCTTACCCTTACTAGCCTTTAGGTGTGTAGCTTGTACTGACACTTTATCAATGTTAGTAGGGTTAAACATTAGAATAGTGTGACAAAGATATGAGTTCATGCCACCAATATACTTCAGAAGAGCTTCATGAGTATACAATGTAACTCCTAGGGATAATGCCTTCTTTTTGAATTCATGTGTATGTGCCTAAATATTCTAGTCTTTACCCTATCTCAGATGTTGCCACTCTATCATTTTCATTTGTGTATGTTCTAGTGGATATAATTGTTTCCTTATAGCTTTAGTAAACTTATCCCAAGAAGAGATTATCTTACCCTTTTGAACCAGATTAAGGAAATTCCACTTAGTTGAAGAGCAACTAACTGTATTTTTGCAACCTCGTCCATAATTCTTTGAACCCTGCAATATACCTCTATTTTCTTGATCCAAATGTCCAATTTTTCAGCATTTAATTCTCCATCATAGGTCGGCAACTTGAACTTAACATCCAATTTTAATAAAGGTAAATTATGGTCGGTCTTCTTAGAGGACTTCTTTCGATGAGAATAATGTTTACTTTCTTTGGAAGAAATTGGTGATGATGACGATGAGGAAGGGGAAGGGGGCTTGGAATGTCCAATGCCTTCAACTCCTCCTTCTCCTTTTACTGAATATTCTCCACTTACATGATTTTGAATTCTTCATTCTAACTCATCTAATGTTTTTTTTAGCAATTGAAGTGTAGCTCTGATCTCTTCATGACTCATGGGATAGTATTCTTCTTCTTTTTCAGAAGCCATCTTATGTCGTCAAAACCTATTTCCAATTTCGGACTTATAACTTTCAAGTTTTCCTTTACTAAGTTTGATTTTGGATCTTGTAAGAATTCACTTGAAAAATACTTGTCAAACCTCGCTTTGATACCAACTTGATCCAAAAAATCCTTAGATGTTGATAATTTTAAATATACATAATCATCTACTTGATCTTCGAAATAAAATGATCGCTTGACGGTTTTGCAAATTACATGTGAAATACTTATCTAGACAATTCCATTTTAATGATAAATGACTTGCAAATAATTGAACTTGAAATGAACAACAATAATATAATCACATACACAAGTTGGAGAAAATGGAGTTCACCCAATTTGCGCTACCTCTCCAGGCCCACTTCCAATAGAGAGTTAGTTTATTAATTCTCAAATGCTTGCATTTTACAATGAACCCTTTACATGTTTCTCAAATGCAGAAACAAGGTGCATCGTTGAATTCCTGGAAAAAAATCATGCAAAATCGATATAAAATACTCGAAATTTCATCAAGGTGACCACCAACACGCTTTACAGTGTAGCCTCATACCCTTTGTACTCTTGGAACGCTTTACGAGACCAAATTCTACGTAGAAAATGTGTGTCCAAAGCCTTAGGGTGAGTGCCATTAAATAGGGTGCCCCTTCTATCCAAGTCTCGAATCTGGTGGCAAGCATTAAATATTTTGTTTGTTGGTTTTGTAACGAAATCAAAATTATTGGCAAGTTCATTAAAACTATATCATATATATAGTTGGTCAGGGGTTCGAGCCCCACTGACCATACTATATAAAGTTTTATTTTCATAACTGATGACATATGGTTGAAACTGTAGCAGTAAACTCCGTGCAAACTTTGGAATGGATGTTATATTATTATAACCATAACATATGGTTATTTAAACTCCCGTTGGAATATGTGTTGATCCCCCCTCCGCGATCGGTGTTGGTTATATGGTATATTCCAAGACCAAGGGCCAAGGGTCGAGGGCTTAGGCCCTTGGCCCTTTGGCTGTCCATATTAAACTTTGTGTAAATTCAAATATATTGTTTAACACATAGATATTAAGTGATGATGTGTGGTGTGTTGGTGGAGTGGGATTTTTTAAGACCTTTGGGAGGTCATGCGGTTGAACTCTGCTAGTCCTAAAACATTTATACAACCATATCAATATTGGCCAATGGGAGGTTGTCATGTGGCGACCTCTCATGGGCTCTACAATGTCACATGTCAAATTAGGATTGAACCAATTCTCTACCACTTGTCAACCGACGATTGGACCACCTGGATTTGTACCTTTCCCAGTCAGCTGCCAATTAGGTGCCATCTGTCATCCCTACAATGGTGACACATGTCACCTCTTTATTTTCCCTTGTACTTTGACTTTTGACTTTTTTAATCATATTTGACTAAAACTTTGACCACTCATAACTTTTTCATACAAGCTCTCTTTGAGGCGAAATTTGTGTCATTGGAAAGTTATTTCTGAGCGCTACGCAATGATGGTGTTTTTGGGATGATTTGAAGAATTTGAATTTTAAGCATTTCTTAACCATTCTAGACCTCTGTGGATGTTTCAAATCTTTCTAGACCTCCGTGAGCATTCTCGGATCCTTCTAGATCACTAAGAAATTTGATTATGTACAAACAAAAAATGGCATCATGGAGAATGATAGGATTCTAGTTTAAATTAGATAAAATTGAGTGAAAAATACAAAGAAAACATGGAATTGATAGTGTAGAAAATGGTTTGAAGAATCGAATATAGAGGAAATGTGCCCAATGGATTAAAAAGTGCTAAAAGGAATTTTAAGAATACTATAAGAAAGAAAAATGGAGAAAAAACACCAAAATAAAACAATAATTTAAATAGACAACTTCAATACACATGAGGAGATTAAAGTGCAAACTACTTGAAGCTTAACATATGATACCTTGAAAATATGGATAACACAACTAAGACCTAGTTCACATAGTTTGAAATGTGAAACATGAATATGAGAACAACCTAAGGAGTTGTGGGAGGAAAGGATATACCAAACATGTGGAAATGGGCAGGTAGAGTTTGAAGATCACTTCCTCTTGCACTGTAATAGCATTCTCGCAAATGAGGGAAAGATTGAATTTGCATATCAAGTAATATTGGGAATCAACATTTCAAGAGGATCTAGTGAGAGGTACAACAAGGTTAGTAGATAAAATAATGTAAGAAAGAAGAAAATGGTCAAGAGAGTAGAGTCAACATGGGAACTAAACCTTGATGTAGAGCAAAGGGAACCAAATTTGATTAAGTGGAAGAAAACATGTCAAAAGAAAACAACAATGCTACATGGACAAAGGACGAGAACATATTAAAAGTGCTAAACTTATTGAAGTTCAACATACCATGGTGTGAAAAAACATGGTATAACACAACTAAGAACTAGCTCACAGAGGTTGAGATATGAAGCTTGAATATGGTAACACCCAAGTACTTGTGGGAGGAAAGACTATGGTGATTATGTAGAAATGGGGAAGAAGACATTTGGTGTCACTTCCTCTTGCACTATGCTAACATACTTGAAAATTAGGGAGAGGTTGAATTTCCATATTGAAGATTGGGACTCAATATTTCACATTGATCGAGTGAAAGGTATGACAATGTTGACTAAGAAAATGATGTGAGCAAGAACCATATGATTGAGAGTAAAGTTAACAAGGTAACTAACATTTGATGCAGGGAGAAGGAGGAGAAATTTGATTGAGTAGGTGTAAACATTCCAAAAAAATACAAAACTATATTACATAAACAATTTTAAAATATGGGAATATGTCAAAGTGAAAAACTACTTGAAATTTAACATATCATGGTGTGTAAGAAAGAAATTAAACATAACTAATAACTACCTCACTCATCACGAGATGTGGAACATGAACATGGGAACAACCCAAGGAATTGTGGGAGGAAAGGCTATGATAAGTATATGGAAATGGGGAGGTAGACACTTGGAAACACTTCCTTTTGCACTGTAATAATATACTCACAAATCAGGTGGAGGTCAAATATGTATATTAGAGACTTGGGAATCAATGTTTCAAGGAGATCAAGTGAAAAGTACACCAAGGTTCATTGAGAAAATTATATGGGAAGACATAGATGGTTGAGAGTAGAGTCAATGGGGAAACTAACCCTTGATGCAAAGTGGAGGGGACTAAATCCAATTAAGTAGGAGAAAACATGTTAGAAGAAAACAATAATAGTATATAAACAACTTTAATACACTAGTGGAGATCAAGATGCAAAGTTGCTTGAAGCTTAATATACCATGGCGTGAAAAAATGAACAATAACACAACTAAAATCTATCTCATACATGGTGAGATGTGAAACTTGAAGATGGAAACAAACTAAGGAGACGTGGTAAGAATGGTTATTGTGACTATGTAAAAATGAGAAGATACAAAATGATAAATACTTCCTCTTACATTGTGCTAACATGTGAATTAGGGAGAGGTCAAACTTGCATATCATATATTGTGGGAAAGACATATATGGTAGAGTCAATGGAGCAACTAACCCTTAATGAAAAGTGAAGGGAACCAAATCAGAATAAATAGTGGAAAACATACCAAATGAAAATAACAATACTATCTAGATATTAACTTCAATAGACAAGAATAGATCAAAATACAAAAAAACTTGAAGCTCAACATAACATGGTGTGAGAAACTAGTAGTATCATAACTAAGAACTAGTTCACATAGGTTTGAATGTGAAACTTGAAGATACGAATAATCTAAGGAGTTGTGGGAGGAAAGATATGGATTTTGATTGACCATAAGATCTTATGCTTCTGCAATGAATAGTCTTTAGTACCGCATTTTCCACAAATTGCCAGAAAGGGAGCTATACAATATGTGTATGTGTGTAATAAATGGATAAGACCTTTACTTATGGGGGGTTATAGCTTTTCTAAAGAATCTAGAATTCAATTCAGTGTCTACAACATCATAAGCTACTTCCCACAAAATTGGTCACCATTTTCTTATTTAATTCCACAATAAACACTAAGAAGAGAGGGGCTTGGATCAATTTATGGTGAGCTATTTACGATCATTTGTGCCCCCATACTATTCTAAGGGGTTACACCACTATTAGACTCCCTAAAAACTCAAACACATACATTGTCGTTCTCTTGAGGAAAAATATACCACCTGCCCCAATATATATAATGGATTTCTCATACCCACATTCCTTGGATTGATCCCTTGGTTTGCCAAGTATGTTGAAATGGAGAGATATAAATTGAGTAGCACTTCTTCTTTTCATGTGCCATCATACTCACAAAGAAAAGAGAGGTCAAATTTGCATATCAAAGACTTGTAATGAATGTTTCAAAAGAACTCACTGAAAGATACAACAATTTTGGTTGAGAAAATGATGTGGAAAAGAAGAAAATGGTAGAGTCAACGTGACAACCAACCCTTGATGCATAGAAAATGGCACCATATTTGATTAAGTAGGAGAAAATATGATAAAAGTAAAAAGCAATAGTACATAGACAACTTCAATAGACAATGGGAGATCAAAATGCAACATTACTTAAAACTTGGCATACCCTTGCGTAAAACCAGGTAATTGATCTGTAAATGATAGTCTTATAGCCTATCCATTCACCGACACATAATTTTGAACTCTTATTGCTCCCAGTCATCTTGAAAAAAACTTGAAAGATGATCTTGAATTGGCCTATATTAACACATCCATGCACTATTTTAATAACTCATTAAAACTATCATGAAGATATGTTCATTCACAAAATCCCATTCCAGCCAACAAGAGACAAATTTTCATGCAAACCAAAACTAAGAAAGAGATTAGACTAATAACTAATTCAACCAGTAGGTAAAAACAACACTCCCATACATAAAATGAGTCATCCAATGATAAGATAACGTCCAACTTGATAGCTAAGTCGACCAACAATAAAGGAAATATTCACTGGATGGTTTTAGTGGCTTGGCAATGGAGAAAATTTCCTAGAGGATGAATTGAGTCACTCGGCAGTGGAGAAAAATGCCTAGGCACAAATTTAGTCATCCAATAGTGGAGAAAAATGCCCATAGGAAGAATTGGGTGAGCAACAATGAAGAAAAACGCCCAGAGGACAAATTGGGTGACCAGCAATAAAGAAAAATGCTCAAACAATAGAATGAATTAGGAAATGGCATGTGGACAAAGGGGAAGATTCCCAAAAACATGAAAACGTTGAGTATGGTCCATGGGAAAGGAACAAACACTATCCAACAAGAGAATGGCAGCCCAAGGAGTGAGAGAAATCCCTCCAACAACTTTTAGAAACTAAATTAGCAACAACTCTATAGTGGGAACCGTTGAATTTATTTTCTGAAATCACTCAAAGGTGGAGAACAAGGAGTTGTTGAGACTTGTAAAATGTCATTAAACCTACATAAAATCCATTAAAATTCCTACAGTAGCTTCAATAAATTAGAAAATGAATTAACACGGTTAAATATGCAACACACATATTTTAACATTCAATGGAGGTTTTTATTATGCTCAGGAGAAAATTATAGAGTGATGAACTATACACATACTTTATGTATTGTTATTCACTGAAAATGCAAATTGCATATGGCGATGGCTCAAAGACGCCTTCTCTCATCATGGACAAGATCCTTGACTCCTTCGTCCAATGATCTTCAAGCAGGATGAACTCTTTGAGCTCTCATCTCTACAAAATTCATAAGTTCTCCTTGTCTCCCCCTTCTTCACTACAACCTTCTATTTTAATGGGATGCCTTTGGAAGGCCAACCAGCACAATGCTTCATTTACACTTCCAATTTCACCAAAAAAAGACAAAATAAAATAGAAATATACATTACATGCTTATTACAAATTTAAAAGAAGGTTTGACAAAGATCCAATTCGAGTCACACCTCCCCATTTGCAAGATTTTGTTCCCCAAAAGCTTCATCTCCCTTCAATATTCTTCTCTGGTCATCATGCAGACTCTAAAAAATATTCAAGAAAGGGTCCTCCACCACATGATAGAAGATAAGAGTTTAATATGGGATGCCTTTGGCATAAACCTATTGTTTTTCTCATGGCTAGAGATGGCATTCACTGCTACAATAGGTCGTTAAAAAATTGTTGCTCCTTGGGATGCAAGTGCAAGAAGCTCCTCTTTACCCTTGACATTGATTTTCCAAGATTTCTTCTTGGTTTTTTGTTTCTAGGTGAAGCCTCCAACATTTTGCCTCCCAATGTCAAGTCAAACTGTAGTATTGGCAATAATTCTTGCATGGACTACTTGGCCTTCTAGAGTGCCAATAATCATTATCCTTATGACCCATTTTCTTCCAAAAAAAATAAACTATGTCATACCTTTTATGTTTATCGTGATGATTGCAAGCTTAGTTTCTTTTTCCCCCAAGAGTTGGAGCGAATATGTGATCCAAATTGGATCCTCTTATAAATTTGTAAGTATTCTTTTATTTTATTTTATCTTTTTGGAAAAGTGGAAGTAGAAAGGAACTATGTGATGGTTGGCCTTCCAAAGTTAGCCCATTAAAAGAATGAAGGTTGTAGTGAAGAGGCAACATGAGATGAAGGATATTTTGGGATAATAGTGGCAGAAATGAAAGCTCAAAGAGACCAACCTACTCTAAGTTTGGTGTAAAAAGGAGTCACGGAGCCTGTCTACACTTAGACATTTAGCGAAGGTGTCTCTGAGCCATGGCCATCTACAACTTGTATAGTCAACGAGTAACAATACATAATTTTTGTGTATAGCTCACCCTGTTGTAATTATCTCCTAAGCTTAATAAAATCTCCATTATATGTTGAGCTTCCAATACAAAAATATGTGTGTCATTCGTGAGTTTTATCACTGTGTCATTGTTGGTCTTCATAATAAATTGTTTAATGGAGAAAGCCCATCCCAACAACTCTTATTTTTACACCATTGAATGATTTTGGAGAGGGGATATTAGTGGTCCTCAAATCCAGAGCTATTGAAGAAGTTTCTAAATTCATTTCTCTCTCCTGTAAATCATTTTTCTCTCTCATGAGGGAAAATTTCATTTGTTTGGCTTGTATTATAAAGCGCCCACACAAAAAATACTTTTTTGGGCATATTTAATTAGCATGGGGCCGATTTTTATTTTGTTGGGCATCTTTAATTCGTACATGGTCATCCTCTCCTCTGTTGGGCCATTGTCCAAGCATTGAGCATCCAAATCAACTAGTTGGTCAATGTCAATCTTTGTTGGGTCATTTTTCTCTTTCATAGGCATCTTCTCTTTTCCCATAAATCATTACTTGATTCACCTCTACTTTCTAAACGTCCCTTTCACTTGCTTGAAAATGTATTTGGTTTGTTGAGAATCCCTCTTCTTTGCTGGGTGTTTTTTCTCTTGTTAGTTGAGCATTGTTTTATGTTTGTTGTTTGAGTGATGGCTCTTTCCCATGGGCCATACGACCATCCAGACCCTCTCTCCCTCTTCATCAAGTAGCCAAAATAAATCCCTCACAAGATGCATGTTTTCCTTTCATTGAATAATGCAATGGAGAATAACACCCACACTCTTGGTTGAGTGATGGTTGTCTGTGATTGATTGAAGTGATTCTTAGTTGGGTAGTGTTGTCTTATAATAGTGCTCAAGCATTGACATAGACCATCAAAGCTAACTTGAAATCACATGCATTTCACATTTGAGAATGTTGAATTTTGATATGTGTGTGCTGGTAGGAGAGGAGTGTGTTTATTTCATTTAATGTGGGTGGGAATTGGAGAGCTATGTAATGTCAAGACTTATGAGTAGTCCTTTATAACAGGCTAGATCAAGTACATCACCCACGTTTTTCTTTGAAACCGACAGAGCAGTGAAATATAGTTAAACAAGGTTTCGTGTTGGAGAAATGGATAAGCTATAAGCCTACCATTTACAGATCAGATGGTACAACAGAGAAGGTTTTTCAAGGACCTTGAAGAAGCTACCATGGGAAAAGCCTTGAATAGGGAGAAGTTAGAAGAGTTGAGAGACTTCAATAGGCAGATTCAAGAAGATAGTTGGTATTGGAGGCAGAGATCATATGATCTAGAAAAAGAGCTTGCCAAGTTTCGGGACTCCTTCACCGCCATGAGGGGAAAATTAGATAGGAGCATATTACAACTCTCGCATTTGGGGGAGTAATTCATTGATCTAGATAATTGGCAAGAGGAGAGGTTCAATGAGGTCACTGTTCATCTATACCAGGACTTGGCAGCAAAGGAAGAAGCCTTGAATAAGTTATAAGTAGTTGTCCAAGAGACCAAGCTAGCCCCTTCCATTGTCATTGTTGAATTTAGTACCATGATAGAGGTAGGCATGGTAAACTCACCTTCTAAGACCCTTTCTCAAGAAACCTTTGGTGACTTTGAGAAGCACACTAGAGGCATTGGTTCCAAGCTCATGAGGCAAATGGGATATGATGGCCAAGGACTAAGCAAGGAAGGCCAAGGGATTTTGATTCCCATTGTAGCAAGAGGAACCAAAAAAGAAGCCATATGCAGCAAGCCACTCAAATTTTCATGTAGAATCATGGAAGAGGGAAGTAAAGATACAATTATGCTATCCATATTCGCTCCAATTCTTAGGGGACCAAGCAACCAAGATGGAAAGCATCATCACACACCGAAAATATATGGCATAATTTGTTTCTATTGTAGGAAAAGGGGTCATACGGTTAGCAACTTTTAGCACTCTAGAAGGCCAAGCAGCCCATGCAGGAACTGTTATCAATATTGTAGATTGATTGGACATTAGGAGGCCAAATGTTGGAGGCTCACCTTGAACTCCATCCTAATAATCGAACAACCAAGAAGAAATCTTGGAGAGTCAAGGGAAAAGATGATTTGTCTACGCTTGTAGCCCAAGGAGAAACGATTGTCCAATGAACTATTGCAGAAGCAAATGCCATCTCCATCCATGAGATTGACAACATGGTTATGCCAAAGTCACCCCCCACTCAAATGTTATGTTCCATCCTATAGTGGAGGAACCCTATCTTGGAGTTTTTTCGAAGTCTACTTGATGATTGGGGAAGAATATTGAAGGGAGTTGAATATTTTGGGGATCAAAAGCCTGTAAATGGGGAGGTGTGATTTGAATTGGATCCTCTTGTAAATTTGTAATTATTCTTTTATTTTATTTTGTCTTTTTGGAAAATTGGAAGTGGAAATGAACTATGTGATGGTTGACCTTTCAAAGGCATCCCATTAAAAGAATGAAGGTTGTAGTGAAGAGGAAATGGGCGATGAAGGAGAATTGGGGAGATTAGTGGTAGAAATGAAAGCTTGAAGAGAGAAACCTGCTTGAAATTTGGTGGAAAAAGGAGTCATGGATCTTGTCTACACTTAAACACTGAGCAAAGGTGTCTCTGAGACATGGCTATATACAATTTGTACAGTCTGTGAGTAAAAATACATAAATGCTATGTATAGATCACCCCGTTGTAATTATCTCTTGAGCTTAATAAAATATTCATTAGATGTTGAGCTTCTAGTATAAAAATCCTTGTGTCATTTGTGAGTTTTATCATTGTGTGATTGTTGGTCTACATAATAAATTGTTTAATGGAGAAAACCCATCCAAACAACTCTTAGTTTTCCACTGTTAAATTGTTTTCTCTCTTTCCTGTCAATTCTAAAGTGTCCACAATCAAATGCTTTGTTGGGAGTATTTAATTAGCACAAGGTCAATTTTTGTTTTGTTGGGAATCTTTAATTCATACATGGCCATCCTCTCCTTTGTTGGGCCATTTATTGAGTGTTGAATGTCCCAATCAACCAACTGGTTAATGCTAATCTTTTTTGGGTTATTGTTCACTTTGTTGGGCATCCTCTCTTTTCCCATAAATTGTTACTCTACTCACCTCTACTTGCTAAACATCCCTTTCACTTGCTGGAAAACATACTTTCTTTGTTGAGCATCCCTCTTCTTTGCTAGGCATTTTTTTCTTTTGTTGGTTGAGCGAATTATTTTCTATTCATTTCTTGAGTGATGGCTCTTTCCCATGGGTTGTATGACCATCCAAACCCTCTCTCCCTCTTCAACAAGTAGCCAAAAGAAATCCCTCACAAGATGCATGTTTTCCTTTCACTAAATAATGCAATGGAGAATAAATCCCACACTCTTGGTTGAGTGATAGTTGCCTCTATTTGGTTGAAGTGATTCTTAGTTGGGTAGTGTTGGATTATATTAGTGCACAAACATTGACAGAGACCACCATATCTAACTTGAAATCATATGCATTGTCCATTTGAGAATGTTGAATTTGATATGTATGTATCGGTAGGAGAGGAGTGTGTTTATTGCATTTAATGTGGGTGGGAATTGGAGAGTTATATTATGTAAAGAGTTATAAAAAGTCCTTTATAATAGACCAGATCAAGTACATCACCCAAGGTTTTCTTTCAAATTGACAAAGCAGAGAAATAGGGTTAAACAAGGTTCGACATTGGAAAAATGGACATGCTATAAGCCTACCATTTACAGATCAATATGGATGGAAGAATCATCTCTTTGTTGTCCTCTTCCAATATTCTACAAGCAGGTTTGAGTCATACTTGTTTCACACTCCTTTCCCAACTTCCTTTTCCTCCATGGGAATGGCTTCCACTATGGCAACAAAGGGGGATTACTTGGTATCTTAGACAACTACTTCTATCTCCTTCAAGGCCTCTTCCTTCACTGACAAGTTCTGGTATAGTTTAGTAGACACCTTGGCGCACTTCTCCTCTTACCAATTATCTAGTTGAGTGAATTTCTCACCCAATTGCAAGAGATTCAATATGCTCATGTCTAATTCCACCCTCATAACATTGAAGGAGTCATGGCTCTTGGAAATATCTTTTTCCATCTCATCCAATCTCTGCCTCCAATACCAACTTTCCTCTTGGATATTCTTGTTGAGGTCTCTCAACTATTCCATCTTCCCCTCTTTAAGGATTTTCCCATGGTAGTTTCTTCAAGGTCTCTGATGAACCTGCTATGATACCACATGATCTGTAAATGGTAGGCTTATAGCCTATCCATTTCACCAACAAGGAATTCTAAAATCTTATTGCTCTGCTCAATTATCTTTAAAGGAAACCTTGAAAGATGATATTGAACTGACCCATATTAACACTTCCAAGCAATGTTCTAGCAACTCATTAAAACTATCGCAAAGCCAGGTTCATTCACACAATCCCATTCCATCCAACAAGAGACATGTTTTCATGCAAGCCAACACTAATAAAGAGATTAGCCTAATAGCTAGGTCGAACAACAGGTAAAAATAACACTCTCGRAAATAAATGAGTCATCCAATGATAATATAATGCTMAACTTGATAACTGAGTTGACCAACAGTAAAGGAAATGTTTAGTGGACATTTTTAGTGGCTTAGTAGTGGAAAAAAAGGAACAAAGGRCGAGTTTAGTCACTCAACATTGGAGAAAAATGCTCAAGGACAAATTTAKTCATCCACCAGTGTAGAGAGATGCCTAGAGGATGAATTGGGTGACCAACAATGGAGAGAAACACCCATAGGATGAATTGGGTGACTGATAATGAAGAAAAATACCTAGAGGATGAATTGGGTGACTAGCAATGAAGAAAAATTCCCAAACAGCAGATTGAATTGGGAAATGGCCTATGGGAAAAGGGGAAGATGCCCAACAACATGAACATGTTGAGCATGGTCCATGGGCAAGGAACAAACATCAGTCGACGATAGAATTATGGCCTAGGGAGAGGTACAGCCTGCGGGTTATGAGAAAATGACAGCAAGAAAAAGAATGGTGGCTTAGAGAGTGAGAGAAATCCCCTTAATGACTCTTAGAAACTAAATTAGAAACTTCCAAATAATTATGAATATCTACAGAGTGGGAATCGTTGAATTTTCATCTTCAGAATCACTCAATGGTGGAGAACAAAGAGATGTTGAGACTTGTACAATGTCATTTAACCTACAGAGAAACCATTAAATTTCCTATAGTAGCTTCAATAAACTAGAAAATGAATTAACATAGCTAAATACATAACACACATATTTCAACATTTAATGGATTTTTTTATTATGCCTAGGAGAAAAATACAAAATGGTGATCTATACATAGATTCTGTGTATTATTACTCACTGACAATGCAAATTGCAGATGGCCATGGCTCAAAGACATCTTCACTCAATGTGGATAGGATCCTTAAATCCTTCATCCACTAGTCTTCAAGCATGATGCACTCTTCAACCTCTCATCTCTACAAACTTCCCAAGTTCTCCATGCCTTCCCCTTCTTCACTATAGCCTTCAGTTTTAATGGGTTTCCTTTGGAAGGTCAAGCATCACAATGGTTCATTTCACTTTTCAATTTTTCCAAAAGAAGACAAAATAAAATAAAATAAAGTATTACATGCTTATTTCAAATTTATAAGATGGTTTGACAAAGATCTGTTTCAGATTAGTAATAGCACAACTAAGAACTAGCTCACACAAGGTGAGATGTGAAAATTGAAGATGGGAACAATCTAATGAGTTGTGGGAGGAAAGGTTATGTTGAGAATGTTGAAATGGAGAGGTAGAAATTGAGCAAGGATTCCTCTTTATGTGTCCCAACATCCCTATAAATAGTGAGAGGTTGAATTTGCTTATCAAAGAATCACAATGAGTGTTTGAGAAGGACCCATTGAGAGGTACAACAAGGTTGGTTGAGAAAATGATGTGGGAAAGACGTAAATGGTAGAGTCAACATGACAATTGACCCTTGATGCAAAGCTAAGGGCACTATATCTTAAGTAAGATTTCTCTCATTTTAAACTTTGTAATTAAATTTTTTGGCAAAGTTTGAAGTAAATGTGCAAAAACCAAAGCCACGAGAAGATGAAATGACTCATATTGATGGTTTCCCTTCCAAGAAACCCTATTAAAACAACAATGTTTCTAGAATGAAAGGAAAATGAAGAGGATAGGAAGAGAGATGGAAAGGAAATGAAGAACAAGGGTAGTTGCAGAAGCATGATGAGCTTAAGAGAAAAAGGCTACTTGAAGATCAAAGCTTGTCCCTAAGTCAAAGAAATTTGCAATACTTTGCCAATGAGTAAGAGTGCACACTATATCTTAAGTAAGAGAAAGTACACCAAAAGAAAACAATAATAGTACATATACACCTTCAATATATAAAGGATGATTCAAAATGGATCCAAGACATTTCTCTCATTTTTGACTTTGTAATTAATTGTTTTGGCAAAGTTTGAATTAAATGTCCAAAAGCCAAAGCCATGAGAAGATGAAATGACTCATATTGATGGTTTCCCTTCCAAGCAGCCCTATTAAAAAAATAATGTTTCTAGAATGAAAGGAAAATGAAGAGGAGAGGAGGAGAGTTGGAAATGAAATGAGGAAGAAAGTAGTTTCAAAAGCATGAGAGGCTTAAGAGAAGATACCTACTCAAAGATTGAAGGTTGTCCCTAAGCCAAAGCAATTTGCAAGACATTACCAGTGAGTAAGAATGCATCATAATCTCCGTTGAGAGTGCATAATTCACCCTTTGTAGCAATTTTTTGAGCATAATAAAATCCCCATCAAATGTTGGTTTCATTTGGGTTTATATGGTAATTTGTTGTCTATTGTGTGAGTAATTGTTGTGTGCGTGGTTGGTTTTGATTATGTTAATCAATTGTTGGTATAAAACTAATAGCTTTTGCATAATGTATTTCACATATAACAACAATATTATTAGTGGCTCTATTCGCTAGTGTGAAATTCACATTCTACAACATTATGCCCAATTCGTTGTATTGTTGGGTGGTTACCTCTCTTTATTAGTTGGTAGGTTGATCAAATGCCATTCTATAACATACCATTGACATTTAAACATGCAATTGATCACCCAAACTATTAATTTCTAGCTATTGATATCACTAAAGGTTATCCATGGCCCATTCCCTGAGATGAAAATTCACGGTATAAATGTTATCGTTGAACGTTGTGTGTACTATTCACCCAATACAATGATTCTTCAATTGCATTGATATTTGGGTATGCCATATGGGTTTAAATGTTGTAAAATCACATGCTACAACTTACATTCTCTTGATGGGTGTCTTTTGCTTTGATATTTTATTGGTCCTGTTATCGCATAGATTGTAGGTTGGTCAAAGCCTGACCCAATCCACAAGAGTGAGACAACTATGAGAGTAGTTATCCACTGTCACCTTAGATAGATGCTCCCCTTGCTTCAATGATGATAAGTCTCCACAAGGGGGGAATCTTGGTGACCCTAGGGGGATTGAGACAAAAAATGGTAGAATGAGCAATGGAACCCCTGTAGGTCAAGTTTGGAAGTGGAGAAAGGCTTGGAAAATAGTGTTTTTGATGAAGGGAGGTTTCCAAAGTGTTGTGTACCTACAAGACAATGTTAAACCTTCCTGATACAAGACAATTGATCGAGATACAAGCCAAATAACCAAGGGGACAAGCAAGAAAATCTTGGTGTCCCAAATTGCAGCAATATATCAGATTTATATCAGCAAAGTAAATTAGCAAATGGATGCAAAATATGTTTCCAAAAGTCAAGTAAAAGATATTAGAAACTAAGATAGCAATGTCTAGTTTAACTTCCACTAAATAACATAACACTTTAATGGAAATTAGGGTTGTTTGTTAGGTTTTATCAATAAATTATCGTAGCATCCAAGTGGATGTAGCAAACATGTGCTACAACAACAAATTCCAACCACATAAATCAACAAGTAAACCATCAAAAGATAGCCAATGAGCAATAGAACAATAGTCTAGGCTCATAAGTAATTTTCAACAGTGGAAAAGTGAGTAATGAGATATTTTTAAGAGTGTTTTGTTGCAACATTAATGGCTGTAGCATTAATTTTATTAGAACGGGAAAATTACTTGGCCAAACTAGACGCCCTTTGGGCACAAGCAAGCTTATGACACTAAGAAAATATTCCAACTTGAACAAATACAATATCTCTCAATTTCAGGTATACCAATGCAATGATTTTATTTCTCCAATGCAAATTAATATTAGTGGCTTGTCAATAGGTTATGGGTTTTTCTTGTGTAAGGTTAGATCTACTACTTCTCTACGGGTGTAAACCCTTTTACTCCCTAGAGCAAGCAAATCCAACAAGGTAAATCTAGGAGGGTGTAAGCCCTTTTACTCATCCTAGCAACCTTTTGCAATAGCTTATCCTTTAACAATTATGATGAATTTTGGTGGAAGGTGTATGCCCTTATACTCCTCCAAGGGTCTAGACACGAATGACCATGAAACAAGAAAGAAATACCAACAATATGCATAAATGTCTTACCAATTCCAAGAAAATAGGAAGATAAACCCTTATCTACCAAGAACATTCTATCACCATAGCAAGAGACAAACATCCAAGAGATATTACACCACTTTAGCTCCAAATACAAGTGTTTAGCATCCAAATAACATCAAAGGGAGAGATATGTGATTTTCCCAAAGAGGGAAAAAATGTCAGCCACAAAGTATATACTTCTCAAGTGAGATGATATATTAAAATGAAAAGAGCAAGCCTCTATTTATAGGAGGTCTTGCTAAAAATGTTTGTCCACATTACATTAGGGTAAAACACAATTAGGGAGGCCGAACTCCTTTAATTTCCCCTTTACATTTTCAAAATTCAAATTTACCAAAAGATTCCCCTAAAAAGGGTGACGCCAAGCCCTAATTAGCCTCCAAATGAGACGTTTTGATCTCTAGAAGAAGTTGTTAGGCCTCCAAATGCCATGGACCAAGCCACCTAGTGATCCAATGCATGGAAGGAGTCTCTCTCTCCATCAAAGCATGCCAAATCATCATCAAATCATCACCACTGTCACCAAAACCTATCCCCAATAGTGATGTCATGCCTTAAAAGTGATGTTTTGACCCTTTGATGTTAAACGTTGGTCAATAGGGGGCTAACTCTGCTTCTTCCAGGTGTCATCTCATGCCTCCAAAGGCAACATTCCTCATCCAACTGTCCAAGGAGAGGGAGCACAACATCCATCCCATGGGATTCAAGCCCCAAGTGAAGGCCCAAGTAACCTTGTGCCTTCACAAAATGACTTCTACCTATCATGGACTTGCAGAGACAAGCAAATTCACCCTCCAAGAACTCACAAGTCACAAGCATCATGTCAAGTAAGACATATATAATAAAAGAACCACCCAAACATGTGCATCAAATCCCCCCTCTCAAAATAAACAAATGCTCAAAGACCTTATGCAACTTGTGAAATTTAGGTATGGGAGGGTTGTCATGGTGACCTATTGGGTGAATCATTCCCCAAGTTAAAGAGTGTTTCCCAGGTGGCCCCTCTCTAAGCCATGTGAAGAATATGAGGTGGATGGGGGTAATACTTTTGGGCATGGTGTTTTCTTGACATACAAAGGCTCATATTGTCTCATTTATGGGTGCCTTTGTAGAGGGTGTGTTGCCCTTCATCTGCGATGCATGATTTTTCCAAGCCCTTTTGCCATTTAATTTATTAGAGTGCTCCTAGGTTGAAGCTAAGATGGGACTTCTACCTAAGAATTAAAAACATTTCCCACCTTAACTCTACCTTGGTGACACTGTGCTTCCCCAAGTTGAATTCGATGTGTGGGACTTCTACCTAAGCATGAAAAACATTACCCACAGACGCTCTACCTTGGTTGGCATGTTCAATTAGTTATTTATTTTACGAGTCCCTCAATTTTTGTGAGAAACATTTCATTGTTCTCGGGATCCCTAGGCGAGCATATAGAAGGTTTATGATTGGATTTTATACTTTTCCAGCTTTAAACCTTTTGTTCTTCAACCTCTTCTTCCCATGAAAATAGATACAACCCTTCTTGGGTCAATGTGGCCCAAAAACCCAAACGATGAGGAAGCGAAGGGAAAGAAACATGGAAAGTGGCAAGTATGTGTGGGAGCAGTATGATGACTCATTAAGGAGACCCCCCAGTAGCAACCCTTTCCTCGAGGGTGACCACTTACTAGGATACAATGTAAACCACCAAGGTGAAATAGGGAAAAGAGCATAATTTCCAAGCAAACGTTTTCAAAATCAAGGAAGAACCCTTTGCAGCATATTCAAATGCTTCATTTATTAAAATGACACTTACCACAATGTTAAACTCGTTACCTCATGGAGCAAGACTTGTCATCCTCTGTGGGCCAAGCTATTGTGGTGAATGGTGCAACCATTGATCTCATGGTGATGGGTGGAGTGATGTGGGGCTCTGCCTGCTGGTCTATCTCTCGGTACTCCATGTTTGCAACCTCAGAACATCGAGACATCGTCTTGTTAGTTATCCATAGAAATGGGGGATAACAGGTCCAAGCTACTAAGGTCTAAAACACAAGCTACAACTAGCTCCTTGCTCAATTTCAACCAATTAATTACCCCAACCATATATTTTAAGTAGTGTGAATTACCAATTGCCTACAGTGTGAATTACCAATTTCCTATAGCTTGAATTGAATGGTTTGTTGATTACAAATTAAATATGCATTTGGTTAATTTCCTCGGCTACGATGACAATGGAAACTAGGAGGCATTGCATCCTATCATATTTGTGAATGGGTAGATGTGTGAACTGTTGGGTTCAAAATTCTGAAATGCAGATTTTGTTCATGGCTGGCAATTAAAAAAAATTTGAGTGTTCATATGAAGATTGAAGTGCAACTGTGTTGTTAATTGAGCTATTGCATTTACCTTTTTTGGCATAACAGTTTTGAAACTCGGTTAATAAAATTAGAGAGCTTGACAGAGTGTTGTTGAACTTGATCCATTACATAAACAAGCAATGAACCAAATTTGAATCCATATTGAAATATATAGACATCAATTTTGATTTCCATAGTAAGAATTCATGTTCGTGAGGCCAGTGGGCTATAAGTCCCTTATTTATAAGGAGGTCAAAATGTGAAACTAGTTGAAGATTAACATATTGTGGCATGAAAACCAAGTAATAGCACAACCAAGAACTCATTGACACAGGTAGAGATTTGAAACTTGAAGATCAAACAATCCAAGGTGTTGTGGGAGGAAAGGTTATGGTGAGTATGTGGATATGTGAAGATAGACATTGGTCGACACTTCCTTGGTGCATTGTGCTAGCATACTCACAAATCAAGGAGATGTTGAATTTGCATATAGAAGACCAGTAATTATGTTTCAAGGGGATCTAGTGAGAGCTACAACGAGTTTCATTGAGAAACATATGGTTAATTGTAGAGGCATTTCTAGAAGATCTAATAAGAGGTATAACAAAGTTCGATGTCTAAACAATGCAATAAAAAAACATATGGTTGAAAAAGTAGAGTCAAGAGTTGCACCTAAGCCTTCATGGGGGAAGAAAAGGAGATCTAATCCATGATTTCAGTACTTCTTTTCCAAAATAAAATAAATTCATGAACACGCATCATCTACATGAGAAAACCTTACATTTGCTAACACAAATACTAGAACCTAAATCACTTTGAGATTCCTCCCCAATACATCTAAGCGAAATACCGACAAAACTTGAATATACCCTAATAATTGTGCAAGAAAGGAGAATCCTTTACCTTTAACTAGATTACTTTGAGATTCCTTTGTACCACATCCAAACCAAGTGATGACAAAACCTATAACCTCTTGTATTGCCAAGAAGGATGCAAAATGAACTCCATCCATTTAAAGATTTGAAGCCTACCAACTAAAGCCATATAAACTCTTAACCAATCAAAAGTTGTTTTAAGTCTAACTCCAAAATTTTAATTCGTACTATGATATATATAAATTTTGAATGCTACCAATTTATTGCTCAGATATTTGTTTGACAATTCTCATTGTGGTGGTTAGAGGTGCGATTTTTGCTGACCCGCAGAGTGTCGAGATGGGAATTGAGGTATCGTGTGGACAATAACTTTGCAGTACAAAGTGGAATGGGTTTACGTGTGGGGATGGGGTTTTTGTGATGTGAGTGACCTACACAACGACAATTAACGCTCCTTTTATTTCCTACTTCCCAACAACAACTAACTCCTTCATTAAATTAACATATCGACAACTGGATCAATTCCTCCCACGCAAACAATCTCCATTGGCCCCCCACCGGATCAGCGCGGCTTTGTCTCGGATGCAATAGTTTTATAAGAAAACGAGAGGTTCGATTTTTAGGTGGAGAAGTGAGTGTGTGTGTAGAGCCAGTAATGACAAGCCGAGAGTAGTTGTTTTGCAGGACTTTCTTCAATCAATGTCCGGCACCCCGCTCAACGACATCTCACCTTCCCCACGTCGGTCGACCACCATCCGCCATTGTCATTTTTTCTTGATCAGTGGGATCGCTCAAAAACTCGGATTCGTTCCTTTCTCGCTCATCGATTTCTTCCAACTGCAAAGCGGCGCTTAAAATCTTTTCATTTAAATTGTCCGTGTCCGGGCCGTTCAAGTAGGTAAGTAGATGCCTGCCTGCTGCTCTCCGTTTCTTTCTTTATAGCCCTTGTGTTAATGACCCATCTGCTCACATGCTCTGACTATTTTATTCAGAGGACTAAGGCCTAGCAGACCTGTACGTTTTGTTTGAGAAGGAATATGGCGAAGGGCCAGAGTGGCCTCGACTGTCAAGGGCTCTTTGATGTGATTAGCAAATGCAGCTCCAAGGGCCGAGAAAATCAGACCGTGGCTGCGGATCTTGATGGCACCATGCTCAGATCCAGGAGCTCGTTCCCTTATTTCATGCTCGTGGCCATGGAGGGCGGGAGCCTGTTACGCGGCATGGTGCTCCTCGCCTGCGCTCCCATGGCCTGGTTTCTCTACAACTTCATCTCCGAAGCTGCGGGGATTCAGCTTCTCATCTTTATTTCCTTCGCTGGACTCAAGATCCGGGATATCGAGCTCGTTTCCCGCGCCGTGTTGCCCAAGTTCTATGCCGAGGACGTGCACCCGGAGTCGTGGAGGGTCTTCAGCGCCTTTGGGAAGCGGTACATCGTGACTGCGAATCCAAGAATCATGGTGGAGCCCTTCGTGAAGGGCTATTTGGGGGCTGACAAGGTTCTTGGAACGGAGCTGCAGGTTTCCAGGAGCGGGCGGGCTACCGGGTTCGTGAAGAAGCCTGGTGTGCTCGTTGGGGATTTGAAGAAGGCAGCTGTGGAAGCGGAATTCGGTGATAAATTGCCTGAGCTTGGCCTTGGGGATCGAGAGACAGATCATCCTTTCATGTCCCTCTGCAAGGTTGTCGTTGCTCATGTTCTTACTGTGGTTGTCTAGTCTTTTTTGTTTTCCAATTTTAAAAATCTATTTTGGAAGACCAGCTATCATGGAATCTTTTCTTTTCATTCTATTTGTTTAGTTCACAAGCTGTGGAGTGTTTGTAGTCTTGTTTACATTGATATTGTCTGGAATCTTACAGGGACTTTTCTCCTTTCTTTATATTTGTATAGTGCACAAGCTATGGAGTATTTGTAGGCTTCTTTACATTGGACAATGAAGCATCAGATAGATCTCATCATGTTTGTTTTTTATTATCTAAATGCTTTTATTGAAGACGATTGCAACTAATCGATGTGATGTAGAAGCATCTGGCCAGCTGAGGATCATCCCTTTCTCTATGGAATATCTATTTATTCCATCAAAGTCACTCCAATCTGGATAGGGAAATGCCGCTCAAATCTTGACAGGGATAAGGTAGAATCATCTGACGAGTTGAGGAGGATCATCCCGTTGTCCGAGGAATATCTATGTATTCCATCAAAAACACTCAAATCTCTACAGGGATATCTATTTATTTGATCAAAAGTCATCCCAGACTTGGTAGATGAATCTCATTTTTGACTTCTCTATAGATTAGAAATCGAAACACGCACATATCATTTGGCTTTTTTGGCTACCCTGAATTCACAAATAGAATGCTTCTATGTCTATTTTGAGGGTATTCTTGTTGTTGGGTTGTTTTGTTCTGGGTATATGGGGATGTGTGGTGATTAGATTAGTTTTATTCTAATAGATTTTGAACCTTGAACCTTGTTATTCCTGTCAAAATGTACGAGTTGCCAAGGAAATGAGCCTCTTCAATTTCCCATTTCTGTGCATCCATTGTCGTTTTACCTTTTATTGCTGGATGTACTGGTATCTTCGTGTCCATAACCTTCAGAGTGTACTAGTAACTACATATATCGGTAATCGAGTCTTTGGTAGCTGGTTAGTTCTTTTGGGTAGTGCAGAGATTGGTCGACCGTGTCCTAAATTGCTAGTTGAGATCTTTCTTTGCTGTAGTCTAAAGGTCATGATATTGTTGTCGTTTTGCTTTGCACGTGAGAAATCATATGCCATGTACCAGAGCGAGACAGGATATGTTATTATATCAACTTCGAGATCTACACCCAACTTCAAACCCTGTGTATATATTGGTTGTTTTGTTCTGGAATCCGGGTATATGGGCAAAGCCCTGCATATAAATTGGTTGTCTTGTTCCGAGTATATAAATTGATTAATTTAATTCAAAAAAAGTTCTTTCTGTTCCTGTCAAAGTTTACGGATTACCAATGATTGATTTGGGAAATCAACCTCTTCAACTCTCTAGCCATTTCAATTCTCCATTTTTGTCCATCCATACTCCTCCTTTTTGCATGTACTAATATCTTAGTGTCCTTAACCTTTAGAGTGTCCAAGAATTGTGTTTATTGAGATCTTTGTTCCTGAATAATCTTTTTGGCTTGCAGAGATTGGCCAAGTATGTGATAAATTGGTAATTGAAAATTTTATTGCCCAATAATTTTTCTGTTTGGGGAGTGCAGAGATTGGCCAAGTATGTGATAAATTGGTAATGGAAAATTTTATTGCTCATTAATTTTTATTTTTGGGGCTAGTGCAGAGATTGGCAAAGTATGTGATAAATTGGTGATTGAGATTTTTTTTTCTGAAGGAATTTGTTTGGGTAGTGGCCAAAGTTGCCATAAATTGTTAATTGAGATCTTTCTTTACTGTTGAACAATTTTTGGGGTAATGCAGCGATTGAGTTATAGTATGTGATAATTTGGTAATTGAAAATTTTGTAGCCCATTATGCTTTGGGGAAATAGTGCAGAGATTGGCCAAGTATGTGATGCATTAGTGACTGATATTTTTGGTTGCTGAAGGAATCCTTTTAGGTAGCGCAGAGATTGGCGAAGTATGACATAAATTGTTAATTGAGATCTTTCTTTGCTTTTGGATAATCTGTTCGTAGTCCAGAGATTGGCCAAGTATGTTCTAATTTGGTTATTGAAATCTTTGTTGCTGAAGATGTTTTTTGGTAGTGCAGAGATTGGCCAAGTATGTTCTAATTTGGTTATTGAAATCTTTGTTGCTGAAAATGTTTTTTGGTAGTGCAGAGATTGGGCTATTATGTGATTAATTGGTAATTAAAATTTTTGTTGCCCAGTTTTTTGTTTGAGCGTGGGTAGTGCAGAGATTGGCCAAGGATGTGATAAATTGATGATTGAGATAAGGAATTTTTTTTGGGTAGTGCAGAGATTGGCCAAGTATGTCATAAATTATTAATTGAGATCTTTCTTTGCTTTTGAACAATTTCTTGGTAGTCCAGAGATTTGCCAAGGTTGTGTTCTAAATTGGTTATTGAGATCTTTGTTGCTGAACAGTTTTTTTGGCAGTGCAGAGATTGGGCTAGCATGTGGTAAAATGGTAATTGAAATTTTTGTTGCTCGATATACTTGTTAGTGCAGAGATTGGTCAAGAATGTCATAAATTGTTAATCGAGATCTTTCTTTGTTGTTGAGCACTTTTTTGGTAGTCTAGAGATTGGCCAAGTAGGCATTAAATTAGTTATTGAGATATTTATTGCTGATTTTTTTCCTCCCGAGGTTTGGGGGTAGTGTGTCATGAATGGGTAATTGAGATCTTCGTTGCTGAATATGTTGTTTTTGAAGTGCAGGAGGGGTACATGGTGCCCAAGATGAAGGTGGACGAAGTGCCCACAAACAAACTAATGAGCCCAATCGTCTTCCACGACGGGCGTTTGGTGCAGAGACCGAACCCCGGGGCCGCCCTTCTCACCTTTCTATGGCTACCCATAGGCTTCTTTTTGGCTCAGTTTCGAGTCTTCGGCAACATTCCCATCCCAGAGAAATACGTGAAAATCTCCTACAAGATAATGGGAATCAAGCTGGTCGTCAAGGGAACGCCTCCGCCGGCCCCGAAGAAGAAAGGCGAGCGGGGCGTGCTGTTCGTATGCGATCACAGAACGTTGCTGGATCCCGTGATCGTGGCCGTGGCCCTGGGAAGGAAAGTTAGCGCCGTCACGTACAGCATCAGCCGGTTCTCGGAGATTATCTCGCCCATTAAAACCGTCCGGCTCACTCGGGACCGCGAGAGGGACGCCGCTAACATCAAGCGCCTGCTGGAGGAGGGCGACCTGGTGATCTGCCCGGAGGGCACCACGTGCAGGGAGCCCTTCCTCCTGAGGTTCAGTGCTCTATTCGCGGAGCTCACGGACAGGATAGTGCCCGTGGCCATCTGCAACAAGATGAGCATGTTCCACGGAACAACGGTGCGCGGGTGGAAGGGCTTCGATCCTTTTTTCTTTTTCATGAATCCGGTGCCCACCTACGAGGTAACGTTCTTGGATCAGTTGCCTACGGAGCTCACGTGCGCCGGAGGCAAATCTCCCATCGAAGTCGCTAATTACATTCAGAGGGTGCTGGCGGCCACTCTTGGCTACGAGTGCACCAATTTCACCAGGAAGGACAAGTACCGGATGCTCGCAGGCAACGATGGCATTGTTTCCCTTAATAAGACTGCTACTGCCCGCAGCAACAACCACAAACAGAATTGATCCACCGAATTCCAGGCCGGGTATTCTTAATCATGATAAATTTTAATAATCTTTTATTAATCTATGATTCCAATTATTACATACTGCAAATTTGAACGCGTAGTTAAGCAGAATCTTCCCACGAATGTATACACCTCATAATTGGTATATCTGTATTGCAAATTAGATCAGATCGTAGTTAAAGAAGAATCCCACCAATGGTTGCGCCATAATTGGCACATCTGGTCATTATATTGCAAATTATTCCAGTAATTTGCCTGGACTGTATTATGCTCAAGGATCAGAAATAATATAATGCCCAAGGATTTTTTTGTCTAGATGTATGTCTTTCTATGATCAAATATTTTACTGGCTAAACGTTTTAAATCTTTTGTTTTTTTGGGAATTAGGTGAGGTAAATATGGATAAAATTGTATTTTTAAATATATATAAAATATTTTATTAATATAAATTTAGTTATTCAAATCTGTAATTTTTCATTTAATTTTATAAAAAATCAAATAAAATAAATCACTTTAAAACTTTAAAAAAACGTTTAAACTACTACATAATTCATAATTCAAACTTAGCCACTTAAATTTACAATTTTTCATTTAATTTTAAACAAAATCAAATAAAAAAAATCACCTACAAACTTAAAAAAACGTTTAAACTACTGCATAATTTACCCAATCCCACCACTGGGAAGACAGAGAACCAGATTGATCTGAGTGTTGCACGAGAATTTGATTATTCCTGTGGTCCAATCAGAGATCTCTTAATTAATTTCTGACAGCAACGTACGAAAATTAGCCATCTTTACGAAACCTATCAATTTTTAGTTAAGAGGATTGAATTCCTTGTCATATAAATAATTTATTGTAACTTTTTACAATAAATTTCAATAAATAATATAATTTTACATTGTCGAATTCATAAAATTTATACAAATAATTTATTGTAACTTTTTACAATAAATTTCAATAAATAATATAATTTTACATAAAGTTGTCGAATTCATAAGCGCTGTGATAGTTGATAGAATTGACGCGCGCACGATCTGTGAAAAGACGTTAAATCGAAAGTCCAGTCGCTTAACAATCACCGATAATGAGGAATTTGTGAAACCCGTCCAATAATAAGAAGCATGACACGTTGACATAATCCAATTTGGTAAAAGTGAATTTATTTTTAGAAGTTTATGTTTTTTTTTTCCCGGATTATTGGCGTAATTTTAAGATTTGGAAATTGATATTATTGAGTAAATAAAAGTTAATAGTTTATATTCTTGTGGATTAGTTGAGTGTTATGAATTAGTTGAGTGGTAACGTAAGTAATTTTTAGATATTTTTAAAATAAGAGGAAGTTATCTTGAAAGTTATTTTATTGAAAATTTAATAACTTAAAATAATTTGTTGATTTTAATTTTTATTTAAGTTACTTAAAGAGTTATTTTATTGAAAATTTAATAATTTGAAATAATTTATTAGTAATTTATAAGGGTTTTAATTCTTATTTTTATCATGTCTCTAGGTTTTAGGTTATTAATCTATTTTTTTTTATGTTTAAGAAAGATAAATTTTTAATCAATAAAAAATGGTTTTAAATCACTCAACATAAATTAAATTTTTTTTGTTTGTTTGTTGTATGAGATGATCTAAATTACTTTCAATAAAACAATATACTTTTTAGTAATATCTAATAATAATTTTATACATTAAAAAAAAAACTATTTGATTACTGTTTAACTTTTCAATAATAATAATAACAACAACAACAACTTGTTTAATAATATTAATAATTTATTTGTTAATATGAATACTAATAATATAACTTGCTTATTGATTATTAACTGCATAATACTCAATAAACAATATTTAAAAAAACACATCAGTGTGTTTCTGAGTAAGGGTTTAATAACAAGTCATATACAAATTTGGGCATCCACGGCTCTAATTTAATAGTACAATGTCAAGTATAAAAATAAATCGTATTTTATATTTGAGAGGTGGGGAAATTGGGTAGTACTTCAGCACGTTATTTCCAACTCAACTCAAAGTGGGGTGGGTGAGAAATGGGAAGGATCTTTATTTTTAATTTTTCTTAAAACTGGGGTCTTTTCACTAGAAAGTAGGGTTAGAAGGAAAAACTTGAAGGATTTTACTTTTAATGATTCTTTTCAATATGGAGTGGGGTAAAAAGTGGGGTGGGTGAGAAATGGGAAGGATCTTTATTTTTAATTTTTCTT
>JZKD02S2188906.1:443504-462331 GCA_000966675.3 Picea glauca | reverse complement strand
GGTAGTTTAGTGGCTTGGTGATGACATCCAACTTGAGTGAAGTCCAATAGAAATACTTTTGCAGTACCATAAGAGTATTTTATCTAAACCAAAGTGACCTACTATTTTGTTGTAGGCATCACAAATAAGATTATGTTGGAACTCACCTAGAGGTACACAAACTTATCTTAGCTTGTAAAACAAGTTGTCCCTCAAGTGGTAGTGGATGTCAATTTGACTGACCTATCTAGAGTTGTTGATAATCAAGGAGAAATTAGTTTTATCTTCATATAATTGAGGAAAGGTATTGGTTTCATATCCATGCATACTTAACATTTTAAGAAGGGAAATTATTGGTGGTTGGATAAGACAATCAATTGGTGTGTTGGCTTCGCCTTTCCAATGCTTAATTAGCAACTAAAATTTTGTCAGGTACTTAATTCACTTGAGTTGTCATGTAGTTTGTAACTTAGACCGTGAAGGAGTGCACTGTAGAGGTTTTTGGTTTGTATGAATGACCATTTCTTTTCCCTAAAAGTAATGTCTCCATTTTTTAAGTTCTTGTACAATGGCATACCATCCCTTTTCATAAGTAGAGTACTTATCATTAACAATATTACTAATTTTTTTGAATAAAATATTATTGGGTGACCTGCTTGAGCAATAATTGTGCACACAATATAATATAAAATGTTGGTGTAATGTCCCCCAAGTCTACTGAGGAACATTACCATGCGGAATACACATATTTTGTTTTTTGGCTAACTAATCATGTAGCTTAACAACTACAAGAATACACACAAATTTAACCATTTGTTGATACCATTGATTTAAAAGAAGCTACAACATGCTAAACTAACATGAATGCAATTAATTAACCCCATATACAAAAGCATACAAACCATTCACATACACAGAGATAAAACACAACAATTTAGCTCATAAAATTACACATAACAACAATGTTATGGAGAAAATATCACATGTGGACAATAATATCTCCCTACCAATGATCATACGAAGAGATGAGGAAGATTTGCTCATCCTAGAAAGAGTCAATTACTTCACTCTCCTCATTGTCTACTATGAACTCTGAAATCTATTAGGAGAAGACTAAAGACTTCTTGGATCTCACAAAAGTAAAATCCAAATCAAAATCTCGAAGCACAACAACCCACTTGTTATACCTCCCCGCAATTATTCATTGAGTCAAAACATACTGAAAAGGATTAACATCGGCAGTGACGATTATATTACACAACATAATATAATGTTGAAGCCACTGAACAACATGAAATGTCACTAAGTCCAGTTTCTTGACATGAGAGTACATCATTTTAGGGCTGAATAAAGAGTGACTTAAGTAGTAGATGATATGCTCTTGGAGCTCATCATCCTCCTAAAATAAGACCATGCCAATTGATGATTTGGTTGTTTCCAAATACAATAGGAAATCTCAGCTATAATCTAGGGGATTAAATAATGGAGTCAAAACCAGTTCTCTTTAATGCATCAAATGAACATTGTATTGCCTCATTGCAATGAAATGGAACCCCCTTTTTCAAAATATGCATAAATCCTTTTGTAATATTGGCATAGTTAGGTACAAAGCATCGAAGGAAATTCTCCTTTCCTTGTAGACTTTGAAGTTGATGAATTGTGCACAGGGAAGGCAACTGAGTGATTCCCTCCACTTTCAAAGGGTCAAACATGATCTCTTTAATTGAAACTATAAAACCCAAAAGACGTCCTCAATTTCCTCATAAAAAAAGTTTATGCGGATTTAATTGGATTCAATAATAATGACATCTCTCGAAGACTAGGAGGAGGTCTAACTGATTTGTGAGAGTGAGCTATGATATCATCCAAAGAAGCCTCCACTATATGCTTCAAGTCGTGGAAAGCAAACATCATGGCCCACTGAAAAGTGGCTCCAGCATTTTTAAGGCCAAAGGGCATCTTCTTGTAAGAGACAGTTCCCCAAGGAAAAATGAAAGTTGTCTTCTGTTGTTCTTCCGGTCATATTTCAATCTGGTTATACCCCAAAAAACCATCCATGAACAAAAAAATCTTGTTCCCTACACATTCATTGAGCATCTAATCGGTGAATGATGTAGGGAAGTTATCTTTTGGACAAGATTTATTCAAGTCCCATAAATCCATACACACTCGAATTGTGCCCTGTTTCTTATCAACCGGAACCAGATTTGACACCAATTCCATATTTAAGTATCATCTCCACCTCATCTTTAATTGTTGTTGCTTTCCTTGGATTCACTGGTTGTAACTTTTGTCGAACCAATTTCATGTTCTTGTAGGTTTGAATACATGTCGAATGATTCGAGGATCTATGTTAGGCATTTCCTAATATGACCAAGCAAAAACATCTTTAAAATCCTTAAAAAGTGTCATGTATTCATGAATTTATTCTTGAGAGAATTATGCCCTAATAAAGACATTTTCTACAACATCAGGGGTCCTATAAATGTTAATGGGAATGGTTGTGATATATTTACCATATTTCCTTCGATGTAGATACCATGCCTAGCCAAAGGATTTACCATCCGATTAACACTCCTACTTACGGTTTACTTGAATTCTCTATTTTCCACATGAATAATCTCAGGGAGTAAATATGATCTATGGTGCATATCCTCCCATAGCCTCTCAGCTCCACTCATTTCCTCAATAAGAGCTTCATCTGAGGGAAATACGGTATCAAGACAATCCTAGGAATTTGAAGAATTTTGAGCCCAAATAGGCTCTGGAAAAAGATCGTCCTCCATCATCAAAGGTGTTTGATATGAGTTTGTAGGATCTTGTTGTATATCTTGATAAGAGACTTTCACTGCAGATAGTGGCATATCCATCCCGACATCTGTGTGGCCCTCAACTAAATCAAACGACGAGGGTAACACTCTTGGCACCAGGCCGAAGTGGAAAGAAGAACGACCGTGGGAAAGAAAGTGTGTAGAAAACTAAAGTAACAACTGGAAAAGGAATAGCATGTGCACATGCAAGAAAGTGTGCACAAAGGAAAGTGACAGTTGGAGGAAGAACAACACGCGCACGGGAGAAAGACCTAACGTAAGAAGGGTTAGGGTTTTGGTAATATTTTGTAAAAGGCTAAAGAGCCCAAAATGTATAAATATAGATACAAAAGTATCATATAGGGTTGATTTGTTGTTGATTGTTGGTTTTTGTTATTTTTATTGTTGTTGAGAGTCGAGATTCAAGGGTTAGGTTTTGGAGATTGTAACCATGCATGACCGTAGGTGATATGTAATGTTTTTAGCTGTATGAACTGGTTTTGTAAGCCGTTGAGAAAAGGAGATATGAGGGAAGGTAGATCTAAGGATTAGACTACAGGTTGTGGAGCCTGGTGCGATCTAGTTCACCTCCCAGAGATCTTACCCAGTTTTGTGGAGGATTATAAGTGCACGACACTGAATTGGAGAACTACCATAATAAAGAGCCAAGAGCCAATTCTTTGTGGACATAGTCCAGGAGGGGGTGAACCACAATAATACTTGCGTAATGTGTTGAATGTATGCGTGTATCTAGTTTCTTTCAGCAGTTAATGGTTAAGTTTGATGAATGAGTTATACTTTTTTAGGAATTTGTTTATCATTTGCTGGAATCAAGCGGTGAAATATATACTTGCATTTTCAAGGAATAAGTAGATTATAGTAACGGCTCATGGTACAGGGCCTTAATAAAGAAAACTCTATCCCCTGCTCTTCCTAGGATGTAAACACCTGAGTCCTACAGTCACCCATTTAAAGCTATCTCGGGTGAGACTGCAGTACCTTCTGGGTGCTTTGTTGCCTTCTGGTTTACCAGGAGGGCCGATAGGTTTAGAGGCTTTGTTGGAACCCCAAATGACATGAACCCTAGGTTAATAAATCAGACAACCCAATAAGGGAAGTAATAACCAACAAATGGTTCTGTTTCCATGTTAAGAGGAACAAGAGAGGACTGAGTAGATGAGATAGAATGAACAAGAACTGAAGAAGTGAAACAAAAGAGCAATGAGATGTTAGAAGGGAATGTTGAGACCTTGGAATGCCACGAGAGAAAAAATCGAGGGCTGGTTGAGAACCAAAGAGCTAGAGTTTGCAGAGAAAGACAATAGAAACCCTAGAATCACACTGCATAGATACCTGGATAAATACGTATTTACAGATTTACACGAAATATTTTTCTGTGATTTTCCACATCTACTACAGGAGTGGATATTAAGGTTAAAGGATAACCACATGGCGAACCGGATTCGATAGATAGATTGGACTCTAGTACAGATCCAACAACTGTATCAGGTGAACAACAAATTCACCCATGCAGTTGATTTTTGGCTTGACAGTATTGTGGCAGGCTTTATCACAGAATTTGTGGTAGACACAACAAAGTCATACAGCGCAACCGAGAAAGAGTTCCTACGAGGACCCAGAGGAAGGTACATTCGATCACTGTATACTTCTATTAAGATACTGCTATATAACAAAGGTATAATGACAATGGAATCAGACAACTATACTTCCCTGAGCGCATGGGAGAAGGGGGGAAGCACTGACAGAGATAGAAGGAATGGAAGGAGGGAAGGATAAAGAGAATAAGGAGGAGGAACCCTTGGATTCGATATTGATGAATGACAACCAACTTAAGTGGATCTTTGCATCATCAGGAACGACGCGTAGCAGAGAACCCTACCAATATAAGGTGAATACCAAGAAGAGAGTTGTAGCCGAGAGGGAGGGCTTGGATAGTGTTGAGGAAGAGGTAGAGGATCTCCAGGTTATGGAGTAGATTGAGGAAATTATGTGTGCCACGTATGAGAGGAAAACGAGAAGCCCAAGAATAGGAGGAGAAGGAAACCATCCCTTTCATATTAATGTCAGTGTGGAACCCATAAACCCATGTGAAACCAATACACCAAAGAGAACACTACCATTTAGACAACCAAAGTTCAGAGGAATTCTAACAGCAGGGAATACATCTACATAAGGAGAAACAACTGGAGGAGCTAGTTCAGGCAACCTTAGTCAAGTATCTACACCTCATAGAGGAGGGAGTAGCTTAGTATTTGGAATGGTAGGACACGATCCTACTATTAGATTACCATACTTTCGAGGAGAAGCAACAGAAGACCCTGAGAAGAATTTGTTCATTTGCACAAAGATCTGGGAAGCAAAGAAAATCACTGATGAAGACACCAAACTCGTGCAACTAGCGATCACACTAAGAGACCGCACACTAGACTGGTACATGCGTCTAGACACAAACAGTGTTCTTGTGACGACAAGGACACTGGATGACATTAAAAAACTATTGATAAATGAGTTCCAAAAGCTAAGCTCAGAGGATCAGTACATGAACGAGATGATTGAAATAAGACAAAAACCAGGTGAATCGGTATGGGAGATTGATCAAAGATTCAAGCGATTAAAAGGAAGTTAAAATACCTTATGACCGATATGCAACATCGACACTTGTTTGTCAACTCACTACTCCCACACTTAAAATATCCATTACGACAACAAAATTTTCAGACGCAGGCAAAGGCTATGCAGGAAGCCTTGCAATTGGAAGAGAATCAGTACTAGCAGACGGACCCGGCCATCGAATAACTGAAGGAGGATTTGAAGAACTTAACATTTCAGCTGAACTAGAACAAGAACAAGGAAAAATGAGAAGTCATTTGGTGCACCACCTGAAGGATGGAAGGACACCATAAGAATGAATGCCCAACATTATCACAGTATATGGCGACGGGGATGCCAAACCCACTACCACAGGGAGGATTATGGTGTGAAATATGCAAGAAACTGGGTCATGAACCTTACCATTGCACGATGATGCAGAAATACCAAACAGTCCCGAAGCACTCATATTGCACCTTTTGCAAGTCAGTTGGCCATGATGACAAAGATTGTAGAACTATGGCGCTGATGTGGGAAAGAACATCAGGCACATACAAGGTACAGGCATAAATGATGACTGGGTAAGCATTACCATAGTTCAATCCACCCCTAATCCCATACAACACTGTGCAACAGTAGTATAATACTGCGCCACAACCTTACAATAACATGCATCCGCAGTACAACCCAACACATCCCCAGTACAATACCGCACAGTATAATCAGGGGTCACAGTAGAACGTGCCGCGAGGTGATCACGCAGCTTATAGAGGAGTAGGACGAGCAAAAGGAGGTTTCGGATGTGGTAGAGGACCAGTCACATGTCACAATTTCCAGCAACCAGGACATTATGCACGGGAGTGCCCACTACTACCAACAACCTATATGTATTGTCGTGCATCAGACCATGATATAGAGGAATGTCCAACATTAATCGTAAAGATCCATGAAAAAAGGAATCAAAATAACCAGAATGTTCATTGGATTTTAGTCGAAGCAAGGGATGATTGATGAAACATCAACATAGTCACTCGAGGAGGAATGAAAACAGGAAATTACATAGTTTGATAGGAGCCAGTGCAGAACCAATGGGTAAAGTAGAACACTGACCCCAAGAAGCAATTTGACATGCATAAGGAGAAGGAGATCTTTACAGAATCCCGACAAGAATTCCAGAAGGAGGACATAGCACCAACTGCACAACAAAGCAAGGAAGCTTTGGAATACGAAATGCCGCCATCACTGGACCATACCAACAAAATACAACCCAAGGAACAAGTAAGTACTATTAAATGCTTTTTTCAATCATGCATCAAAATGTTAAGTGATCCTTCATCTGTCAAAATATTGCAAAACATCCTAGAAAAATGTAGTAGCGAGACGGAACAGAAGCCAGAATCGAAAACTGCCAACCACCTACACATAAGAAGAAGAACAAGTAGGGAATTTAGACTAAACTCTAATATTGGGGATTTCAATATGGGAGATATTATACTATATCTAGGATCCGAAGTGAATGTACTACCAAAATCTACATGGCAATGCATGGGAGAACCTACACTGGGATACTCAATTGTTCAATTAAACCTAGCAAATCAACATAGAGTCCTACCAATAGGTAGACTGAAAGGATTGACGGTAGATCTCGATGGTGTGTGCACTAAGGTAGACTTTAAAGTCATCAAAATAGTAGATGACACAACACCTTACCCGATGCTACTTGGTCTGGATTGGGCGTTCAACAACTAGGCCATAACTGATTTAAAAACCAGAAAAATGACATTTGAGTCGGGGGACTACAGGGTCATAGCCCCACTCGACTCATCAGAAGGTGAGAGGTTCATAGAACCCACTTGTATGGATTTAGAAGAGATCGACCAGTTGTACAGAACGATTGCGTGCGATGCAGACTATATAACCCAACTGCATATGGGGTACTCAGTTGGTGGAGCATTACTTCATGCACAACAGACTCAGACACCGGGTTAGAAAAACTGACAACAAAGACTACTCGAAGTATCCACGAGAAGGTGTGCCAGAATAGACCGCGCAGTAAGGTGGATTGGCACAAAAATCAGAGAATCACCCAGTTTTCACGGGCTAAATGATTTGGAAACTTTCTTGACACAATATGAAGACAAAGTATTAGAAAACCAGAGATTGCTAGCACTAGATTTAGCACTAAAGGCTACACCCGCAAGATGGTGGGGTACGCACAAAGAGACTATCACAAATTGGTACCATTGCAAATGATTACTGTGCATAAGGTTCAGCGCAGAACATATATGTAACAAACGAAAGCAATATGATGGAATAGTCACACCAGCAGAACACTTGGAGGCATGTAAAATGTTGTGGAAAATGACGCTACCAGAGGAATGGTCTCACCACTTCATTCATACTTTAGAGGGCATACCAATGAATTGGTATACGAACCACGAAATGTGTAAAGGAACCAAGACATGGGAAACACTCCAACAGAACTTTATATTCACTTTCTCATTTGAGCATGAGAACCACAACATAGATGCGGCCCTGAAATAGATCAGAAACGTCATATTCATTGAAGAACCAGAAGTGGAAGCTATCAAAAAGGTACAACGACATAATAAGAAGACAGTCAAGGAACTACTATCATGCTACCATGTATAGGAGGAAGCACCGGATGAAGATGATCTGCGTGATATTCATATCGAAGAAGTCAAAGGAGAAAGAGATGTGGAAGGACCACCCTTAGAGTCAGAGGTCATCTCTGTACCAATCAATATAAAGAAGGTTAACATAGGGACCACTGAGCAGCCCAAAATGGCCAGCATTGGAGATTACTATGACGAACAGACACTAGAAAGAATCACAAAATTGTTGCACGAATACAATGACCTTTTTCCCACAACCTTTACAGAGATGAAAGGAATATTTAGAGAATTGGGAGAAATGAAGATACCACTCAGATTTGATGTGAGACCCATTAAACAAAGACCATATAGACTAAACCCCATCTATAAATAGAAATTTAAAGAGGATATCGATAGGATGCTCGAGGCCACCATCATCAAACCAGTCGAAGAATCAGAATGGATAAGCCCAATGGTAGTACAAGACAAGAAACAGGGAAGAGGGATCAAGATATGCGTCGAATTGAGGAAGTTGAATGATGCATGCCTGCACGACCCATTCCCCACACCATTCACGGACAAAGTACTCGAGAACATAGGAGGCCACGAAGCCTACTCAGTCACTGATGGAATCTTAGGATATCATCAAATTAAGATAACATAGGAGGATAGACACAAGACCACGTTCACGACAGAATGGGGATCTTATCAGTATATAGTCATGCCGTTCAAACTGAAGAATTCACCTGCGATATTCTCCAGAGTCGTCATCGCAGCATTTGAGGAATTCATCCACCAATTTCTCGAGGTATACCTAAATGATTGGATGGTTTATAGCTTGTTGAAAAACTATGTGTAAGTTTTACGGCTGATGTTAGAACGATGCAGACAGTGCCAGATATCACTGAATATCAAGAAATGAATATTTGGAACACCGTTCGGGATACTATTGGGACACATAGTATGCAAACAGGGTTTGCTAGTAGATCTGGCCAAAATCACAGTCATTGTTAACCTACCAGCACCAAAAACAGTCTGCCAACTAAGAGCAATGTTAGGACACATAGGATACTATAGGAAATTTATCAAAGGCTATGCGTAAATCACAATAGCAATGGAAAAATTGTTCAGAAAAGATACAAAGTACTAATGGAATGACGAATGTCAACATGGTCTGGATACCTTGAAGGAAAAAATGGTTACTGCACCTATATTAGTATTTCAAGATTGGGAAAATACATTCCATGTTCATGTTCATGCATCAATAATAACACTCAGAGACATCTTAGCACAACCAGGAGTAAGAGACTTGGATCACCCGATAGCGTTCACAAGCAGAGAACTATCAGACTTAGAACAAAATTATAACACGACAGGAAGCGAAGGCCTAGCTATGGTTTATGCACTATAGAAATACAAACATTACCTATTGGTAAAACACTTTAATAAGTTTATAGATCACTTAGCCTTGAAATACCTAGTCAACAAGCTAGTGTTGGGGGGGTGAATCTGTGGATGGTTATTGCTATTTCAAGAATTTGACTTTGAGGTAATAGTTAAACCAGGAAAACTGAATGTAGGGCCTGACCACCTATCGAGGGTCACAAATGGAGAGGAACCAACGAATTTAGAAGACAACTTTCTAGATGCACAACTATTCTCAGTATAGATTGTTGAAGACTACTTTGTAGAGATCATCCAGTACTTGAGCATAGGTACTATGTCACAAGAATATACCATTGCGTAGAAGAAGAACCTGGTAGTATGAGAAACTGACTATCAATTGATAGCAGGACATCTATAGAAGATGGGTGCAGATAACATCTTACGAAGATACGTACTAGACCAAGAACGACCAAGAATTTTAGCAGAAGCCCACGAGGGAATAGTAGGAGGGAATTATGTAGGAAAAGCTACCGTGTAGAAGGTAATATGCATAGTATTATGGTGGCCAATGATCCACTAGTACTGTCAGCAATGTGATGTCTGTCAAAGGATAGGCAAACCCAACAGAAGGGATGAGATGCTACTACGACCGCAAGTGACACTTCAGAGATTTGACAAATGGGTAATAGAATTTGTGGGACCAATTCACCCACCAACCAAGAGAACAAGGGCGAGATCTATTATCATTGTGACAGAATACTTAACAAGATGGGGCAAAAGCCGCATCAGTAAAAGATTGCAGCGCAAAGACAACTGCACATTTTTTGTTTGAACAGGTAATTAATAGATTTGGGTGCCCAAGAATTTTGATGAGCGACCAAGGAACGCACTTCGTAAACAACACCATCTGAGTGATGCTTGAAGAGTTTGAAGTTCATCACCAAAAAAGCACACCATATCATCCACAGGAAAATGGCATGGTAGAAGCCTTCAACAAAATTCTAGAGAACACTTTGAAAAAGATATGTAATGCTAACAAGGATGATTGGGACCTCAAGGTACTAGCAGTATTATGGGCGTACAGAACTACATGAAAAAAGTTGACATACCAGACACCATTCAAACTAGTCTATGGTCAAGAAGCAGTAGTGTCGTTAGAATTTTTAATACTCAATCTACGTGTAGCAGCTATCACACACATGGCAGAACAAGGTGCAACATAGGAAAGACTGAATCAGTTACTGTCAATTGAGGAAGACTAAATCTTGGCAGGATTCCATCAACAAGTATAGAAAGCAAGAGAAAAATCTTGGCATGACCACCACATCAAGAGGACAATGTTCAAGGAAGGAGATCTAGTATTACTCTATGACAGTAAATTGTTGCATCACCTAGGAAAGATGAGAATGCATTGGCTAGGACCATATGAGGTAAAATCTGTCATGGATGGAGGAGTTGTACAGTTAATAGATCTAGCAGGCATAGAACTCAAAGGAATGATAAATGGGATCTGGCTGAAGTTGTACAAGGACAGTTGACCACTCATCGCACAGTAAAAAAACCTAAAATAGGACACAACAACAATGGTGCAAGAGCCTCAGAACAAAGAAGAAGAAACCCACCAAGAAATACCACCGGAACATACTGAAGCAGCCATGGAAGTGAACGGAACGACACATCATCTGGGAGTAGAGGAGCAACCAGACAAGACACAAGCACCCGACTTAGGTCACCCAACTGAGGAGACCACTAGAACTACCTAGGCTTGGCCATAGTGGATGAAAGGAAACCAACCAAGAGTTGTTGGAACTTCTAGCCAGACAACACAGCGGGAGGATCGAGTTCATATACCGATCTCACCTCGAAAGAAACCAGCTGCAGAGATTGTGCTACCTCGCATACCAGAGGGAGTATAGGTGGAACTACAACTATTGGGTCACATCGAGAAGCTCAAGTATTCCGACCATGACGTAGCAGATGAAACCAAATATATAGAGCTTGCACTACAGGTCTTTATGCAAAAAATAGTCGTGAACCAAATTGGAGAAACCATCGCTCAGCCACACTAGTGGGCAACTAGACTAGACATAATAGAAATTCTAGGATTGCTAAAGATACCACACTTTGGCAGAGGCCAATATGCATTGGCATGTGTCAGGAAACTATTAGTATTTATGCATGGAGAGGATGTATGGTTGGACAAACCCGTCCCCATAAATGTCAAACTTATCACGCAGATAATAGGACTTTCCACCTGGGGTATGGATCCTGCGCTGATTCTGGATGATAAGTCTAAGGAAAAAACATTGGCAGAAGAGATGAAGAAGAAATATGGAACTGATAGGGGAACAAGAGGCATTATAATCAAACAGATCAACAATGTCATGATGGAATTGCATGCAAAAATATTATCCTGCAAATTGCTAAGAAAATGCTGCAAAGATGAAGTATCGACAGGAGTCATTGTTGTTGAAGCTCAGTGCACAGAAGGCACCTCCATGAGATGGGCGCCATATCTATCAAAATTATTCCAAGTAGACTGTAAAGATGCGTAGGACACAAATATTAAATTCCATTACTCATGGATGATCACTCTCATAGCTTTCATGGGATGGCGAGAACTAGAACACGTTGTCTTTTGTACCACACCACAACAAGGAGGGGCAAGATACCGCATCCTGAGATCTGCACCACTAGCCAAGCATAAGAGGGAGAATGGAATCGTATTCAAAGCTTACCTACGGGAGATATAGGAAGTCCTAATCCAAGCATGGAGAATAACACCAGAGGCTGTCGCACGATATAGAGGCATCCCCAATTTCTAGGCTAGGCGACAAGCCATGTGGATACAACTAAGGCAGGACGTGGATAAATAGTGGCTATAGATGCACTACTGCATCATTGAGGGTGATATAAACATGATCATCAGCGAATGGCCTGATGAATGGAGGAGTCCAACTATACCCAGAGAAGTACCAGGACAAACAACAGAAGGAGGGGTTGCACAGGTAGAAACACAGCCTCCAAAAATACCAGTACCCAAGAAATGAAGAACAGACCAAACCAAGTCGAATCTGTCATAGGACGGCTCAGAATAACCAGGGACCTAGAAGGGGAGGAAAGAAACCACTCAGTCGACCAATGGATAGTGGAAACCGGCTGAGGGAGCATAGGAAACCACATCGAAGCCCATCACACAGGAGTCGGGGGGAACTAAGAGACCAGCAGTACAAGAAGCATGAGCGCACAATAAAATGAAGGCACAAGGACCACCAATGGACTATACAATCATGGAGGATGATGGTGAGATGATTTCCAGAATAGCCCAAGATTTCCTTGCAGAGGATTTCGATCATGCAGCACACCACAGGGATAAACTCCAGAAGGAGTTGACAGAAATGGGACAACTCCTTAAGAAATACGAGGAAGCCCAGATCATGAGTAGTAGTAGAGGCATAGATCCATCGATCACATATATCACAGAAAGGATGGAGGTAGAAGAACACGACCTAGTTCTTTCGATCCCACACACACATTCCATGGTCTAGATAAATCCTAGCATGCTGCGAATGGATGAAATTTTGGGACAGACACCATTGAAGGATTTGGATCATATCCAATTGGTCTTGACACGGATGCCATCAAGAGAATTATACAAACTATAGGTTAGAATCGACCATGAGATGCATTCGCAAGCACATAAAAACTTAGTCGAGCTACAAAAAGCAACAAAGAAGCGAGAAGTGCTGGAAATAGTTTGTGCATAGAATAAATCGAAAACTCAAGAGGAGAAGGAACGCATAAACGAGATGAAATGAAAAGTGGAATAAATTTTTGGGAAACTTCCCACCATTGCGCAAGGAAATGAACTCCCAGCCACAAAAAAGATCGACCAGATTGTGCAGGCAATTAATCAGTATCAGAAGGAGATCGAGACTCTTCGCGGATAGATTAGACTGACAACTCCACCAGCAGTGAAGGAGTAAAGGAAGCAGGAAGAAACAATGCAACTGCAGGAGCTAGAAAAATAGGTTAGCATGACCGCCAACTTGCTGGATAAAGTAGCACAACTTTGGACAAGGCTGGAAGAGGATCCATAGGTCCAACACTGGGACAAGGAGGAGAGGATCAATGCAATGAACCAAGAACTCAAGCAGTGATGTAAGAACATACCAATTCCAGAACGGGTCAAGGGAACACATGAGTTGAAGAAGATGCAGGTAGAACTTATCACTGTGCAAACACAGAAACAAGAGTGTCAGGCTCAATTAGAACCGTTGCAGGAATGGGTAGAAGAAGTACTTGCATAGGTAGAAGAAGCCAGAACACAAACAACACAGACTTAGCTAGAATGTGCAGGACTGATGAGCGAGGAAGTGGCAGCTCAGAAAGTTGACACAATCAAGGAGAGAACCGTGCATGCACTAACAAAAGCAACAGAGTTGCAGGAAAAGTTCCAGACGATCACCAAGGAGATCAAGGAAGCACAGAGAAATTAGGTGACTCAAGACGAGTCACATGTCAGTGTTGGGGGCCTGTTGGCACCAGGTCGAAGTGGAAAGAAGAACAATCAACGGAAAGAAAGCATGCATAAAACTGAAGTAAAAACTGGCAAAGGAGCAACATGTGCACATGCAAGAAAGCGTGCACAAAGGAAAGCGACAACTGGAGGAAGAACAACACGCGCATGGGAGAAAGACCTAACGTAAGAAGGGTTAGGGTTTTGGTAATATTCTGTAAATGGATGAAGAGCCCAAAATGTATAAATATAGATATGAAAGTATCATATAGGGTTGATTTGTTGTTCATTGTTGGTTTTTGTTATTGTTATTGTTGTTGAGAATCAAGATTCGAGGGTTAGGTTTTGGAGTTAAGTTTTGGAGACTGTAACCATGTAGGAGCATAGGCGATATGTAATGTTTTTAGCTATATGAACCGATTTTTTAATCCGTTGAGAAAAGGAGATATGAGGGAAGGTAGATCTGAGGATTAGACTATAGGTTGTGGGGAGTGGTGTGATCTAGTTTTCCTCCCAACGATCTTACCTAGTTTTGTGGAGGATTGTAAGCCCACAACACCGAAATTGAAAAACTACCATAATAAAAGAGCCAAGAGACAATTCTTTGTGGATGTGGCCTAGGAGGGAGTGAACCATAGTAATACGTGCATAATGTGTTAAATTTATGCATGTCTCTACTTTCTTTCAATGGTTAATGGTTAAGTTTGATGAATGAGTTAATACATTGTTAGGAATCTGTTTATACTTTGTTGGAATTAAGCGGTGAAATATATGTATGTGATTTCAAGGAATAAGTAGATTACAATAATGACTCGTGGTATATGGCCTTAATCAAGAAAACCCTATCCCCTACTTTGTCTTAGGCTGTAAACACCCGAGTCTTACAGTCACCCATTTAAAGCTATCTCCGGTGAGACTGCACAGTACCTTCTTGGTGTTGTGTTGCCTTCTTGTTTACCAGGAGGGCCAATAGTTTTAGAGGCTTTGTTGGAACCCCAAATGACATGAACCCTGGGTTAATAACTCAGACAACCCGAGAATGAAAGTAGTAACCAACAAACACCCATGGATCTCATATATACGATGCTTTGAAATAAATGACTCCTGTAATAGGAGTCAGGGGACTCGACTTTTGGTAGTCGACCAGGGTGGCATGAATGTAGGACATCGGTGATGGAAAATCAAGGTACCCACAAGAGAAGGATACATTATAACACTGATGCTCTCAGTTTCCGACTGAGAGTTCTCAATTCACGGATTTGTGGATCATTGATTTATCATGGAACTAGAACAGTTAGAATCCATTTGATAAATAGTGACAATCCTTCCCTCATGGGGAAAGCATAAAATTTGAAATATCGATGAGATGAAAGTTGTCATTGCGTAAGTCTACTTCCTTCCTAAGAAGAATTTATATTCGACCGGTCTGTTGACTACTTCTACTTCTATGGAAATTGTCTTTACACTTAAGTAAACTGGAAAAGAGGAAATGAGACTGTGTAGTCTAAATGAACATTCGTCAAACGTGGTTAACAATGTAGGAGAAGGTGATAATTTTGGAGAGTCAATGGATTTCCAACATGTCATGTACATGACACAGGTCAAAGCCCCCTCATCGACCATAGTCCTCTTGATCACATGATTCTCATAAATCACATTGATCTAGAAGGATACATGGTAAGGAAGGTGCGGTTTGACATCAAAAACATCAAACTTCATAACGAGTAGGCTGGAAGGATTCACCGCTCCAATCATGAAAAGCAATGCAATGTGTTTCATAGGGAAATTTTATATCACCTCAAGAGAATACATCACATACATAATTTGAGGTAAGTCCTCAATGATAGAGTAGTTGGGCACGACTCTAGAATTAGGGTTGTGTGATTCTCTTTTGTACACATCTTTCAGTATGCGCATCATCGTTTCCTTCTCAGGTTTCTCTATGTGAAGAGGTCGCTGAGGATCGAAAGTCTCTTTTCATTTCCTTGATGACTCTGGATTACTATAATCGTGAGCCCTGGTCATAAAATATACCTCCTCTTCATTTGTGTGGTTGACCATGTTAACAAAGTTGAACAATTCATCAGGAAAAGTTGCACTTGGAGTGTCCCCTTGCGTGTTAGAAGTGGAAGAGCCAACCTGCATGTTTTTCCCTTGCAGGAATGGATTTTGTAATATAGCAGGTTGTTGTTGTTGTTGTTGTTGCAACTTTATCAAACGTTGGGCATCATCCATCTTCAAGAATTTATGAGTGAGGTGGTCGTCCCCACAAATATTGCATGGGAACTTCACCTTTTTATTTTCACCCTTTTCCCCCTTACCATTCTTATTAGATATTTTGTCACTACACACACTACCCTTATTTCCTTTGCATGTATTTTTCTCTCTGGGTTGTTGAACACCCTTCTGAGTCTTTGATTGCACAGTATGTACATCCGAGGACTGGGTTATGGGGGTGGTCGATTTAGAGGCCAAACCAACCACAGTTTGTTGAATTGAAAAATTATGCATTTGGTTAGAGTGGAACAAACAATGCCATCAACATGTGGTCTCGACTTCAGTTTCTCTAAGTCAAGGGTTGATTGAGGTGCATTAGGAATAATCTCGTAGAGAATTTCAGATTGACAGTAAATGAATTCCAATTGTTGTGACTAAAGATTTCCTTTTCTTTTGAAAAGACCCATGAAGTGGATACATCCTTAGAAATGTAAGGGAGTACCAACTTCAAGAACCACTCTAAGAGAAACTTGAGTGGTATTGTGGATTTAATCAAGATCTTTTGTCTCCTCCATTCCTGAATATGTTCGAAAATGTGAGTAGCATTATTTTGTTCAAAGTTTTCCAAAATATATGTTCTGAGATCATACCGGACAAGGAGTTGGAAGTGGTTGAGAAAAACCATGGCAAGATCGCCAAACGTCACATACTTTGACCTATCCAGTTCAATATACCATTTCACAATGACCCATGTGAGGGTACGTTGGAATAAACATAACTAGATTGATTCATTGTTTAAAGAATTCAACAAGCACCATAAATGAAACATCATAATGTGGTCCTACGGATATTCACCACTCCTCCCCTCAAAATTTGAGATTTCTAAGGAAAGTTTGGTTGGGACAGCAGGCTAGCTCGAGTGATGACAAATTGGTCATCAAATTAGACAAGTCTGGAAAATGAAGAGTTTCTAGAAATGGTAGCCTTGGCTGCATCATTAAGCTGATTAACAAATTGAAAAGAGGGTCCTGGATTGTAACTGGCACTAGGTTTCTAGTAAGATTTTTTCAATGGACCAAAGATTTGGGTAAAAACTTATTAGCTCTGGTTGAATGGAGGATAACCTCCATCCATATGATTTCTAGATGGAAACATAGAGTTTCCTCTTGTCAAACCCCCTTTTGAAGGGACTAGCCCTTGCATGGGGTTATACTAATCGAGAAATGGGTTTCCCCCTAACATCTCTTGTGAAGGGAAAGACCCTTACGTAGGATTCCAATGAGCTTGGAAGGGGTTTCCCCCCCATGACACTGTGGATGTGGAAAAAGGATTTCTCCCGAATCCATCGTATAATGTGAATGAAGTGGAAATGGATGGCATGCTGACAACACCCATAGAAGCGCTCCATCTCCTGAAGAGGTTAGGACCAGGAGATAGGAAATACCTTCCCCCAACGAATGGGAATGATGGAGGAATGTGACCTCCACCCCAATGGATCTCTTGGTAGATAATTGAAGAACTCCCTACACCAATATTACATACTTGGGACGTTGATTGGGAAACAATCCATGCATTAAGCATTCCCATTGATAGCATATCAAACAAAAAAGAGTTTTTCGTCGATGGAAATGACATGGCTACACTCATCGAAGGAGTGAAACCAACGACCAATAGAGAAGTGTTTTTGATAAAAAAAAACTATGGTGGAATTAACCACACTAGTCATTATGTTGGACAAAAAAGGAGGAAATATCCTACGGGTGACAATTGTTGAAGTGGGAGTTATAGGGACTCCCAAGCTAGACACTTGTGAAGTGTCATCTATAGCGACCTAGTGAAGAGGGATACTATTAGTAAAGTATGATATAGGAGTTGGAAGTTGCACCACAGGTGATGAGAGAGTTCTGATTAATGGAGAGTTGTAATCCAGAGCATATTCTTCAACCCTGAGATATTTAACGGTCACAAGCTTTGGTTCTGAAGTGTTAATCTATGATGATTCCATAGATGTGATCTCAACTAGACCAGTCAGTACAAAAGCACTAGATTGATCAAGACGACACCTTAGTGGAGGCGAGTGAGAATTGTTTATGATTTACTGTTCAAGAGGAAGTCTTTGAACTCTCCTCGATCTACGAGGAAGTTGGTCAACCACTTTGAGTTTTCAACTCTCGAGAAGCCACGTACACACCTACTTAATAAATTCTATGATCGTTTAAGCACACCACTAGAAAAATCCTAAATGGAAACAACAAATAGAAGAGACCTTGCAAATATCCCAACTCAAGTGGATTAGGTCTCGTGGACCAATGATGAAGGAATGAGAAACAATTATCCTAACCTCCACTAACCAACCTTATCTAGTGCAAGTACCCATGCTTCGTGGGGCACCCTCCAACAATACTGAAAAGTGTGATGTGAAATCCATTCTAGGTACCAAGGAAAACCCTCGTAGTCACCTTTGATATCCCTGGGAATGGCCACTAAGGTCACCAACTCGTATTCAACAATCGGGGGGTACACCCAATAGTCAAGACCGAATGTATGGGTAGGTTATCTAAGACTGAATCCTTGAAAGCACTACCTCTCATAGAGTTATGTGTACTAATGAATGTTGGTTGTGGAGCCTGATTATCTTCCTAATTCAGAGGTCCTTGCTTTAAGCCGTGTTTATACCCCGTGAAGTATTTA
>JZKD02S2188906.1:432148-443454 GCA_000966675.3 Picea glauca | reverse complement strand
ATGGTGAATATTGTATTCTGAGATAGGAGACTGTGAGAGAAAGAAGAGGAAGTTACAGCGGGTTTGTTGTAGGTTGTATCCCTTCATATGATGGATAATAATAAAGGAAGGACCTAGCAATTTCTCTGGTGGATGTAGCCCACACTGGGTGAACCACGTAAATCTGTGTCTCTATTGTATTGTGTATCTTCTATGTGTTGTTTCCACATTTGTTTTATTTTATTGCTCCATGGTCCTATTTTTCTAACAATGAAGCCCTCAATATAAGATCTCCCTAGTACGCTTAGTTAAGCTCTGGAGGGGTCTCTCCTCGGATATCCTTGATGCGACCATGTGTTTATCTCTTGCGTTAGAGGAGGCTTTAGACTATACTTATACTATAGTTGTATTTAGGCTCTCCATAGCTCAGACTCCTACATTTTTTTTATGGCCTTGGATAAATTTACTCTCCAACCTAAACCAAGGCCCTAGCCTATAACTAATCAGTTCACCCTACAAAATGAAAGTTTCTAATAAATTTTATTTAAGTGTTCATTTTATGGGGCTTTTTCATTACCCAAAAGGTATATATGAAACTTATGTGATGTTTTGATGGACTCAAATACAACACTTTAAGAACATAAAGAAAAATTTAAATGTGGTTTCTTCACTGAAAACAAGAAGTGATAATCAACACTTCAGAAAAACAAACTCTTTTCTTTTGTAATTTTGCAAATGAAAGAAATATATGTTTAGATGTATGCAAGATATTTAAACTACTATGCACTACAGTTATAGGATGCTTTGTAAATAATCATGTGGAACAAAGAGAAATAACTTAACACACTGAACTTCTTTTTTTTTAACAAGGTTAGCTTTAACCGAAGTAACTACCTATCAAAGAAAGAAAAAAGCATGCAAACTTGAGTACTAGCAAATGATTTATTTTCTTGATAAATTTAAAGGAAAAGGAAACAAGGCAAGAAAACTAGTAACCAAGATATTTTTTCTTTTTTCGTTAAAAAGAAATGAACATAAAACTAACAAGGAAATTTTTCTTTTTATTTTTAAAACTAAAAAGAGAAAGGAAAACCAAAAGAAAGGAAACAATATCTAACCGCTAGAAAAGAAATCAAGACAGATATATAACTGAACTTTCAATTGACCTTAAACACCCTAAAGTTCCAAGACTGGGCTTAAAAGAAAGAAATATCTTTTCTAAACAAAGTAATAGTTTTCACAGACTATAACCAACAATACAGAGCATCAACAAACTCAGGGGGCTCAATAAATACTGAAAAACCAACTAGACCAACCAACTCTGAGAAAAAAAGACTTAAAATTTCAATTCAAGTGCATAAGTTTGTGACTGTGTTAACTAAAACTTGCAGATACCCATGGGTCATACAAGTGCAAAACGCGGATGTCGGCAACTTACAGAAGGGAAAAGCACAGATAAGTCAGTTAGATCTGAAAAATAAAAGTTCACCCAGAAAGGGGCGGGGGCTTATAAAAACTTTTGGAAAAGTTCATGAATGATAAAATCTCTGAAAATAAAGTCCAGAAGGAGGAAAAATTGTAAAAAACATAAGAAAACCAAAGAAACCATAAAAATTTACCCAAACTAGAAGAGTCCCTAGTATGGTCGTCAATTCTGTTTAAGGGATATTTCCCCCGTGACCTTGGGTCAAGTCAAGTAGAGCAAGACCAAATTCAGAACATAGAACCTACCCTCGTATATTTCAATGCATACAAGAAATAACTACCTTTATAAAGAGACATAGATAAATAAATAAGGGTAGGCCTCACAACTTGAATCCTTCATTCGATGTTGATTCACTCCCTTGCTTCTTGAAGTGCTATTGATCTCTGCTAGAACTAGCCTTCAATAGGAAACCAAGAATAGGCTTCTACAAAGTAGTTATACATTCAAATAGAATATATCATGTGCATATATTCAAATATATATGAAATACATTATCATATAACATTACAATGAATCAATAAACACAATAGGTGGGAAAGATAACTCTTCTATTAATAACAATGTGAGAAAGGTAGTTACAACCTGATTCAACCTTCACTATTGGTTCGGAGCCAACTACCCCAGGTTCCTCCAAAGACCTTCAAGCATCAACTCAGCAGTGAGGCCCTTCCCTGGATAACTCAATAGGGATAGGGATACACCCTGTAGTGATATAGAGAAGGAAGGAATGTTGGAAAAGGAGCTTCCAGGTATGGGATGCTACTCAAAGAATCAAGGGGTATAGGGAAGCTTTGCTAAATTTTTCCAGCATGATCTTGCACCTTCGTTCTTCCCCTCATGCATGCCCCCAATGGTGGATTTATACATCCTTGAGAGGTTAAGGAGGTTGAAGTTTGTTTGGTACTGGCCCATGGAGATTGGGAAATGAGCCCAACTAAAATTCTTGCCGAAAAAGGTGGAATTATTTTATTTTTTGCATTTTTTATGGCATCCACAGGTCGTAAGCTAGCAAGGCATGTATGTATGTGTGTTGCACAAAGAAAACACACAGATATAATCAAAATTCATGTTTTTTAAGTGACTTTGATGAGGGAATTTGGGATTTTGATTAGCAATCTAGCGAAAAGGGTTGGGCCATGTCACAAATGCACATATGTGGCAATTTGTTCTATAACAATAATTTGTTTTCCGTAGTGAAGGGACTCAACATGGGTGTTGGATAGGCTATAAAAATAACATTATCTTGCACATTTCGATAGTCAATATATTATTATAATCATATTAATTTATATACTGAATATTTTGTTTTTCCAATGGAAGAAATCACAGGAAACCCAATGTGGACATCAAGTGAGGCCCAAAAATCTCATCAAAGAGAAACAACATTTGTCTGGGGATTTGACCTCGAGACCTCGATCGTAATAGCCACAACACTCAACCACTTGAGCTAATCCACCAAGATAATTTATATAGTGAATATATAATTATAAAAATATTAATTTATGATTATAGTATTATCTAGAAGGATCAAATCAATATATTTTTTTTAGTTTCTTATCAACGGGCTGAGAAAATTGCAAGGTCAACCTTATGATAGTAACCTAGTTGCAATGATATAACAAATAGTTTCATTAATTTCAGTAATGATATAACAAATAGTTGCATTGATTTCATCGATGATATAATGAAAAATGATAACGTGTATTAATTTAAGTGATGATACAATGAAAAATGATGTAAAGTAGTCATATAGTTACAATGATTTCAACATTGATATAACTAATAGTTGTACTGATTTCAACAATTATATAAAGAAACAAGAAATGTTATGTTTATTTTAGTGATAACACAATGAAAATTATTTAAAGCAATCAAGTAATTCAATTGGTTTCAATGATAACTTAATGCAAAACAATAAAGTGCATTGATTTTAGTGTTGATATAGTGAAAATTGATGTTAGTGATGATATAGTGAAAATTCATTTAGACAAATAAAGTAGTTGCATTGATTTCAATGATAACTTTTTTTTCCACGAGAAAAAATGCTCTTTATATTCAAAAGGATATAAAAGTTTACATGTGTCGACTTCTCGAACCGTAGCGAAACAAGGAGAAACTACTAATAACTTGGATCAATCCAACAATGGTCCGACATTCAAGACGAATATCCATCTATGCTCAATCTGTACAGAAAGGAAGGTGCCTAATCAAAGCATGATCTTGTAGGCAGGTCCTTCGTTGCCATCTTCCCAAATTTAAAAACATAATTGGCTCTGTGGGAGGGGCAAATCTTTTTTAGAGAGGGAGTCTGCCTCACTGTTTTCCTCTCCAAAAATATGCTGAATGGAGAGATTTCTGAAAAGATGTGTAGCATCTTTGGTCCTATCTTTCCAACAATTAAGGACTGCCACCCGGAAGTCGGCAAGTCCGTTCAGCCAATCGATAGTAAGCTTAGATTCACCAAGGAGTAACAAGACATCGGTGTGACGACTATCCAGAACTAGAGAAGCCCAAGCACCTAAAAGCTCTGCCTTTGTGTTAGAACCCTGACCTCAGTTTAATGTCCAGTGAATGCAAGTGTGGGGGTTTAATGCTATTTTCCCCCCAGCTCCACAAAGCACGCCCCCTTGTTGTGAGGCCCCGTCGAACCAGGCCACCACCCTATCATTTGGAATAAGAAAAGGAAGCTGATCCGATGGCTTGACCTATAATGTCTTGCCAAATTTGTTTGCCTCTGCCAGAATGAGGGATGAAACGTAGAGGAAAGAAGGTTGTTTGTCATTGAAAATTGTTTCGTTTCTGGACAACCAGACATGCCAACACAGGTGGATTGGAAGCATTGTATGTGAGCTATTGTTATGGAACCAGTTTTAGAAGTAGGCTTGCACATTGTTACCAGTCCAATGCGAGGAGAAATTTAATACAGAGGAGGTATATGACCAGATCGCTTGGGTGAAAGGGAAAAGAATAAAAACATGCAGAGTTGATTCGCTGTCTTGATTACAAAGAGAATGGCGGTTTGGGCCCTCCCAGCCGCGCGCTTGTAATTTGTCCCAAAACAAAAGCTTGTTTTCCAGCAGGAGCCAAGCGAACAGTTTGAGTTTTAATGGACAAATGTCTCTCCAAATCCTCTGTCTCCAGTTGGAAGTTAATGGTTTCCAGGTAAGGGCAGCCAAGGCTTGGTAAACATTCTTTGCAGTTAGCTGGCCTGATCAGTCTCCCCCCGTCTAGATGAGGGAGTCTGTCTTAGATTGCAATCGCACACCGGATCCTTTGAGAAGTTGTGTGAAGTCATCCCATTCGACATTGAGTTTCGCTTCCAGCTGTAGATCCATTCCGCTCAGCCATGAGTCGCCAAGTGGGCCTCCTTTGGACGGGCAATAGAATTGGTGCAGGTAAAGAAGGTTCTTATCCTGGAGGTGAGCACGAAGAGGAGGTGATAGAGTAGCTTTCCTGCCTAATCCCAGAATGCAATCGCTGCCAACTTCGATCAAAAAACCATTTCCAGGATTCCATGAAAGCCAATTTAAAATGATCGGTAGAGTGGAAGATAAATTATTCCAAGTTTGAGAGCCTTTTAAAGGACGAACCTCCGCGAATCTGATCCAAATATGGACCAGAAGATGGTGGAGATACTTTTCTTTGATTACATTTCTCCAAAGCCCTAGTTTTGTTAATAATCTCCAAAAGGTGTTAGTCGAAAGTGCCTTATGAAAGAGAGACAGGTTTTTGAGGCCCCAACCTCCCATCAACTTCGGTTTAGAAAGATCCTCCCACTTGCTGAGGTGAAAGCTTCTGTTCTTCTTACTGTCGGTCCAAAGGAAAGTAAAGATGAGTTGTCTAAGCAACATCAAAACGGAGGCTGGGATGTGGGATAATGCCATCCAATAGACCGGAAGGCTTTCCAGCACTGCTTTTATCAGAATATACCTTCCTCCCATAGAGAGAAATCTGTGCTTCCAGTTGAGAATTTTTCCTTCAAATTTGTCTATATGCCAAGTCCAATATTGTTTTGTGTATCTGGAGGGTTTTAAGAAGTATCCTAAGTAGGTAAAACCCTCCTCAAGCTTGAGGAAACCAATCCCAAAAAGCTCTTTTAAATCAAGTTTCAAGGAATCCTGCGCATTCGAATGCGAGAAGATGGATTTAGTGGCATTGAGTTCTAAACCTGAAACATCACAAAAAGAAGATAGGATCGAATGAATGATGGACTATTCGGCAAAATTAGCATTTTTCAAGATCAATACGTCATCAACAAAAAGGATATGGGGAATATAAGTCAGTCCTGCCACTTTGACTCCTTTGAAGAGACCCTCTGCTTGTTTGTTTTTGAGTAAGATGCTGAGACCTTCCAGGATCAAAATGAAAAGAAGGGGGGAGAGTGAGCATCCCTGCCAGAGCCCTATCTCACAATGAAAAGCCTTCGTAGCTTCACCATTGATCAGAATAGCCAGGGTTGCCGAGGAGATACAACCCATTATCCAATTTGTTGTAATGGTGCCGAAACCGCTCTGGTTAAGAATGAGGTGCAGAAAATTCCAATTTATGTAGTCGAAAGCCTTTTTAAGGTCCAACTTTAGGAGAATGGCTTTCAGTTTTTTTGTCTTAATGTTGTGGATGCATTCTTGTGCAACACCAACAACATCTAGAATCTGTCTTCCTTTGAGGAAGCCAAGCTGTTCTTCAAAAAGAGCCCGAGAGAGATAAGGCCATAGTCTTCCGGCAATGATTTTAGAGATAATTTTGTAGCAAAGGTTGCAGAGCGATATAGGGCAGAAATCTTTGAAATGCCTGGGAAAATTTTCTTTTGGAATCAATACAATAAAGGTTTTATTCAGTTGGGAACTTACTTTCCCTCTTCTTCTCGAGTCTTCAATGACATCAAGAATGTCCTGGCCCATAAGATTGAAAAAATGTAGGAAAAGTTCGATCGACCAGTCATCGGTTCCTAGGATTTTCTCCCTCTTAAAACTTTTGATAACCTCAAATAGTTCCTCCTTAGTACAGAGGGATTGTATCAAAAGAGCCTCCTCGGGTGAAACCATCCTTGGAAAGAGGCTGGCTATTACTGCCTACGTTGCAAAAGAAGGAGCTGGAGGTGCTTGGAAAAAAGTTTTATAGTGTGTGTAAGCCGTCGACTTGATCTCTTCCTGAGTGTGGTGTAGTGTTCCGTTATCGTCTTCAATCTCCAAGAGTTTCTTTTTTGATTTGCGGGAGCAGGCTACACGATGAAAGAAGCTTGTATTTTTGTCTCCACCAGCCAACCACAACATCCTTGTTTTTAAACGCCATCTCTCCTCCTCATCTCGGAGATGTTTGTTACGGGCATCCTCTAGATAGCGAATCTTGTGATCCAGCTCCTCACTGCTAGTAATCTGGTGCTTTTATTTTAGAAGAACCTCCAGCTAAAGTTCAATGTTGTTGAGCTCGGCTTGTTCCCTGTCCTTTTTTTCCTTTAGCCAAAGAATAGTGTGTGATTTTAAACTATAGAGTTTTCTGTACAAATTTCCTTGGGCGTCTCCAGGTATGATGAGAGAAACATCTGTCCAAACTGTGGTAACAAGATTAATAAAGGATGTTTCCTTTAGCCAAAGCGAATTAAATTTGAAGGGATGACCCGCACCACCACGACCTTCCCCCAATTGAAGACAGATTGGCGTATGATCAGACAGGAAGGGTAGATTCACCCAAGCACGACTACTGTATGATGGTAAGAGTAGACTCTCAACAACCAGGAAATGATCTAGTCTTTTAAAAATACTTGTTGTGCCTTGTCTTCCGTTCCTCCAGGTCGACAGAAGCTCTGGCGGTTTTAAGTCAATCAAAGCATTTTTGTAGAACAACTGTTGGAAAAAGCTTGAAAGTGGATCGGTCGATGCCTTGTCACCCCACATTTCAAAAGGACTGGTAATTAAATTACGATCACCGGTGAGAATGAGGTTTTTTGCTGCCAGTAAGCCCAGATCATCTAGTCATTGCCATAAGTCTTTGTGGTCAGCACATGGGCCGTATACATTGAGCAGGTTGATAGGTCGGTCAAGTTCAAGACTAGTCCCGGATAGAAAGATTCCACCTGGGCTGAGCATCGAGGAGAGACTGAAAAATGTAGGATCCCATGTGACCAGCAGAGCTCCCGATGTTCCCACTGAACTTGTCGCGCAGGACAGCCAGCTCGGGCGTAGGAGATGCATGAAATCTCTGGCCACTGATGCAGCAACAAGAGTTTCTTGTAGGAAGATGATTGTTGGCTTTGTCTGATCAATGAGACTTCGCATGGAGGCTTGTTTCAGGGGTCCTCCGACCCGTCTGATGTTGAGGGATAGAATGATCATGATTTCCCTCTTGCAAGGGATTTTAATCCTCTAAGCGCCCCTTGTGGTGGAACAGGAATGGAAGAAACCGCTGAAGTCGATCCAGACATTGTCTTCTTTCGTGTACTACGAGTTTTTAAAGGTGAGAGCTCCAGGCCAACTCCTCTTGACCAGGTAGGATCCAACTCTGTAGTACGTTTGGGTCCTGAGGAAGAGGGTCGATCAGAGTGACTATCAATGGAAATGACAGGATTTTTTCCATGATAGGTGTGAAGAGAAATGGACTCAAAGGGAAGACTGTGCACAAGGGAAGAGTCGCGAATCAAGGCATCCATTTGGGTTTCCGATTGTGAAGGTTCGGTGTAGCCAATGATGGGGATAGGACCTTGGGAGACATCTGCTGCAGTGAAAGGGTCGGTCTCAGATAGCCTTGAAGGAAACGTTAAGGGATGAGTAGAGTTGGGGATGAGGGCTGGAGAAGTTACTGAAGCTGATGGCTGGGTAGAAGTAGGTAAGAGAGGATCAACAAGATGGACAGGTAAGGTCGAGGTCTCAGGAGACATAATAGAGTCAACATGCTCAGATATGAAAAGATTGTCCGAGGCCGAGAAGGTACTATAGAGAGATGGGCAGAGTTTTTGTATCTTACCCACTAAAGTGTCATCCGAAGTAGTACCATCTCTTTGATAGTAAGATGTCTCTGCTGGCTGATTTGGTGACGAGATGTAGCTATTAAAATTCTCCTCTTCAGCTGGATCCAAGTTCGCCTCGGGAGGAGGGAACTTGGAGCAATCTCTTCGCAAGTGTCCAGTTCTGCGACAGAAAGAGAAATGGAACGAAATGCCTAGGTAGTCCAATCTCTGAGTGTGTAGTTGGTTGCGCCAGTCTATCTCCAAGACTTCAGAAAGTCCAGCCTGTATATCTATTTCCACATAAATCCTCGCTAATCTTCTGTCTGTTGCCTTTAGTAAGTTTGAGTCCACTTTAAGAAAGCGTCCTAAGGATGCGCCAATCAGTTCAAGAGCTTGCAGATTCCAAAGTTGGAGTGGGAGTCCTGGAAGGAGTACCCAGAGGTGTCGATGGTTAAAAAATTCCGAGGCGGGGTTAAAACCGAGTCTCCAACGTTTTAGCATGAGACTTCCCCCATCTATGGGCCAAAAGCCTCCCAGGATCAAAGAAGAGTCTTCTGGAGTCTTAAAAATAAAGCCTAGCCATCCGTGTTGTAACAGGTGAAACTTGGGAAGGTAACCAAGAATTGGTTTCTAGGTGGTGACGATCCAGTCTTCTAGCTTCTGCTTACAATTTTGTTTATAGGCAAATCGTCCAACTAATGCACACAGGGCTAAGTTGCAGGCTTCTGGAAGTCTGATATCCATTCCAAGTACGAGCTTGGGATGTCTACACTTGGGCTTCCAAATATTTTGAGGACGTTTATGTGAGCCAGGTATCTTGTATGAGGGCTTTTCCTCCAATGACTTGTATCCTGGTTGAGAATGGCACCTCCGGTAGCCTGTATCGAACTGTGTTAGACCAGGTTGAGGAGAGAAAGGATTTGTCTCTTCCAAATGGGGCTGTGATGGAACGTCATTCAAAGAAGTAGCTGATAGATGAGTCAGTGTTGCAGACTGTGGTGGGAGAGTGGGACTAGAATGCAACAGTGGAGGTGCACTAGCAATCTTATTTGAACGAAAATGATTTGTGCAGAGGTCGTCTATCGAGGCCAATATATCAGGGTGGTCCCAAGGGTCTCCCAAGCTCTCAACAGATGTACAAGCAATCTTAGACTCCATGTGTGACTACAAATAGAAAACCAAACGGAAATGGGTGAAAGACGGGGACGGAATATGGCACAGGCAGCGGGGAAGTTCGGACCTTTCCGACAAGTCAAAGGGAAAGCAGATGGGGAAGGAAAAAGAGTACCCAAAGTCACACAGCGCAGGTCAGGTGAATCAGAAGGGAGGCAGGGAAAAAGTCTTGTAGTCAGCAAGTAAAAACTAGCCCATAGTTCGAAGCCGAAAAGTCAGGCGGACAAGTGAGAGATGCCAAACCAGTGAGCAAAAAGAGAAAAAACTTGCAGAGTTGGAAAAATACCAACCGAGAGGCGTCAATGTGCAGTGTGCAAGTCAGACAAATCTGGAAAGAGGGAAACCAACTAACAAATGTTCACCGCAGACGATAGGATCATGTAGGCCCCTTGATCATGGACATCCATTCATGTTTTAGCCTATTGTGGGCACCAATACCAGTTCCAGGTTCAAAAATCGCCATGGGCGCCAAAATCGCCATCCCTCCCTCCCAATGACATCTATCGCTCATCGGCACAAAATCCACTCAATTTCAATGATAACTTAATGCAAAACAATAAGGTACATTAATTTGACTTATGATACAATGAAAAATAGTTTAGAGAAATCAAGTAATTGAAATGATTTCAATAATGAAAAATATTATGGTACATTAATTTCAATTATGATAAAATGAAAAATGATTCACTATAGTAGAAATATAAAAACTAGCTTCCTATTACACCTATTGAAAGAGATAGCAAAAACTAGCTTCCTTTGAAACTTGTTTAGGGCTTAACAATCCATAAGTCACACAGATTCACATTGGAGAAATGTACTATTAATATTGGAAAGAAAGAGAGACAGGGTATGACATTTACTACAATATATAGAGTTAAATATTTGAATGGTATATGATTTCAACCTCCTTTTTCATATGATCAATATCAAAAGATCAAAATACTCTGTATGTTCTCAACAAACTGAGGAGACTAAGTAAATTTTAAATGATCAGATTCATCTCAGACAAATTGTGTCACTATACTAAAAATTGAAGAAGATGGATTCACATTGATCCTTCTCGATAATACTTTTTATACTTTCAATCAACTGAGGAAACTGAGTAAATTTCAAATGAGGAAATTAATCTTAGACATATACATATACATAATGTTGATCTTCAATATATTTTGTCACTATAATAAAAACTAAATAAGATAGATTGGCATTACTCCTTCTCGATAATACTCTCTATACTTTCAACCACAAAGTAAAGTGACTAAATTTCAAATGATCATTTTAATCTTATACATATACATATACATAATGTTGATCATATACAAATTTTGTGTGATCGTCCACCACTAAAACCAGTCTAGATCCATCTTAACTCTGGATCTACCAAGCGTCGAGAGGGATCGAATCTCTAGAGGTACAAACCTTTAACCTTTCCTCAAGTTTTACACTTTAACAAAAGGTTTGCACTTCAAAAGATTTAATCTTTCTCGACACTTAATAGATCCAAAGTTAAGATGGATCTAGGTTAGTTTAAACAATTTCAAATCTCATAATATATATACAAAAATATATATTACAATCATCCCATATTATTTATTATTTATTGACTTTTTAATTTAATATATATAATTTTATTAAACAAAAATAATTTCTAACCAAGTCTAATAGATAAAATATATTGCAATCATCCCATATTATTTATTGGTTGCTTTTATCTAATATTAAAAA
>JZKD02S2188906.1:414698-429147 GCA_000966675.3 Picea glauca | reverse complement strand
ATTCATTACAAGAGTATATGTCAAAAGTTAGAAACGAGCATAAAAATCTCAATTTAAACAAAAACGTTAATTTTTATCAAATGTTTGCTTTCGTTTAAATTATGATTATGTGTTCATTCTTTTGTTCACTAGCAAGTTTGACTATTTTGAATAATGTGTTCAATACTTCATCAAATAATATTTTGGTTGGTTTCTCATTTTCATAAAATCATTTGGTGATTTTAATTAATTAAATTATTTTTTCATTTTGCATCTCATTTCAAAATAATAATAATAAAAGAATTATCTATCATTTGTTTAATTTTGTAAAAAACTAAAATTAATATTTTTCTCTTCTCCATTAACTTGAAGCTGCTAGAGTTTTAGGATCATTATAAACAATGTTTGTTTATAAGTTATAGTTAGTTTAAATTCATTTTTTATTTTTCTAGATTTTGTTTTATTCACAATTTTTAGGTTATTAATTTAGGTTTCTTTTTGTTTCACAGGTTTCTATTATCAAATATTTGATATGGATCTGATCATGGCTTGATTTATTATCCAAATATGTTCAAGATGATTGATCCAAAAATAATTTTAGATTGCTACAAATAATTTTATGAGCAACAATAGATAAAATTTGGAAAGGCATCAAGATCAGACAGACGATTTTGCATAACTGATTGCAACCAAACCGTGGGGATTTTGAAAAAATGGTTGAAAACCCAGAACCAAAATGGACCCATTTACCTTCTGCCTAAAGATTTTCCCAAACAAATGCACAATTTGAGAGATATTTGGGTCTCTTTTAGAGACAAATTTCAAGTGGCGGAAATTAATAGTGACGTCCAGACTGTTCATTCATTTTATAAATATATGAGAAAGATCAGACCCAATGGATCCAAGAATTGGAGAGGAGGATTTTAATTCTTTCTCTTTTGTATATTATTGCTTTTGTAAACTTTTTATTTCTTTTCAAATGGAGTAATGGATGGCTGGAATCTTTGGGAGAATGGACGAATATTTTCAAAGAAGAATATGGAATTCCAGGTTGCTTAATGGCTTTTGTCTTGTGAGTAAAATGGTTTTATTTTCATTATAATATATTCATATTCTTTGAATAATTAATTATGCATTGATTTAAATAGAATTAGTCTTTTTTATCAATACATGGTTAATTATTAACATTCAAGGCTATCTACAGTTATGTCTGTGCAAAGCACAGCTCCATGGCTCAATAACCTACAACATTAATTACATTCAAATTCAAATTTGAAATGAAATCTGTGTCTCTCTTCATTGAATGCGTGCGCTGACGTGGGCTGGCTGGCCGGTTGGCTGATGTGGAGAGATGCTCCTGCATCACTAGGTAAGCCAAGCTCTGAAGAAAGAGGTATTTGTCTTGGCTATTCTACGGTCCATAAGTGTTTGTGATCATTCCCTCCTTGTTCGAACCTATGGCTCTATAGTGCGCTATGATGGTGTTTGGAGTTGAGAAGCCTTGATCTAGGATGACTGTAGCATGATTCCATAGGATGACCATGCCTCCTAAAGCCCCCTTTGAGTCTATTTGATAGGAGTCGCATTTGCGCCAACATCTTTTGAGGATATCTTTTGCAGTCCACCCTGCACATTTTGTCTCTTGAATCAGGAGTATATCACGATCTTCCATTTTGATGCAATTTCAGAGAATCCTTTTCTTGGATCTTCCATTTACGCCTATAATATTCCAAGTGAGGATATTCATAGTTAACAGTTTGATGGGTGGGAGAAGGATCTCTCTGAGAGCTTGTGAATCTGTCCCGAGTTGATCATATAGTTTCTAGCCTCCTTTATTAGTTGGTGAGCCAATTTTCTGCCCCATCGCTTATTTTCTTTTGGGTGTCTTCTTGGATATAGGTTTGGGTCTATGTTGATCCCCAACCTGGATGTAGCCCCTACTGATGAATACATAAATACCTTGTGAACCTTCCTGAGTTGGTCCTTTGGTAGGGTTTGGAGATCCTTCTTATTGAGTGCCTCTTCTAGCCTGTCTAGGTCGATTTCTGCTAGGTCCTTCTCATCCATTTCCATGACTGTGTCTTCTTCTCTTTCTGGTTCTTTTCCTGAGGCTGGGTGAGTTTGTGGGTCTTCCTGAATTGTTGGGGTTTGATGCCCTTGTGACGGTTGATCTTCCTTGTGCTTCCTAATATCTTTCCCTATAGTCTTGTGGGGGTTTTCCACATCTTTTTCCTCTGGAAGGCAGTTAAGGGCTTCAAATGAGTTGTTATTCGGGTTCTTTTTTCCGTTGACGATTGTGGGCTTCTTTTGAGCTTTCTTCTTCAATTTTTAACCTAGGTGAAGCCTTCCTTTGGTTTCTCTTCAACTTTCTTCTTGAGGGGGTCATTTAGAAGGCAATCTCTGAAAATGTGCCCATGTTCATGGCATTTTCTACATCTGAAAGGGATGTGTTCATACTCTATGGTTTGGGCCCATTCCTTGTCTTGGTATTCTAGGGTAACTGTGCCTGGTAGAGATTTGGAGATGTTCATATAGACACATATCCTTGCGTAGGAGGTGTATTTTCTATGTTTGGTGGCTTTAGAAGATTTGACATATTTTCCCAAGGTGTTACCTATGCCCATTACAATTTTCTCTAACCAAAACTGTTGAGGTAGGGAATAAAGGCAGATCCATACCGGTCTGTACGCAAAGTTTTCCTTTTCTGGGTAGAAGTGATCTATCCAGAATCGCAAATAAAGGCCAACAGAGTTGTAGAAATACAGTCCTCCTTCAAAGATTTGGTCCTTGTCCTCTAGGTTGTAGAATATTATTGTAAAGAATCCTTTGGAGCTTCATTGGAGCTCATAGTCTCCCTTGAGGTTCCACCACACTTTGATCCAATGATCTAGGTCCTTTTCTGAGGGCCAAAGACCTAAAAATTTTCCTATGAGGGGATGGTCCCTCATGAACTGTGTATGCTCCCCTATCCTAGTGGTTTTGATAATGTACCTGGGTGCAATAGGGGCTTGGGGGATACATTTGCTGAGTATCCAGACCCGAGTTTCTTTTGGATGCGAGGACTCTGCATCCATATTTGATTCCTTGCTTCCATCCATTTCTTCTTGTAGGTATTGTTCTCACATGTGAAAAGGTGACTCAAAGGATAGACGACGCACTCGAGAGTTCTCTGAGTCGTTTGTTGCAATGTTATGGTAAGAGGGGGCTTTCACCCCCCCTTACATTCCCATTTTGTTGTGGCAAACAGAACCGCAAAGAAGAAGCAATCAATGCGTACAGAGGAGGTCATAAGTGGTCAGGGTAGGAGGGAATTTGGAGAATGAAAACCCTAAACCTTACAAAGCTCCTTGTATGTCACCTCTATCCCTTTCTAGTTACGATACTTAGTCGTATTTCAAAACCCAATGAGTTCTTTGAGATATATTTTTGAAATGTGTGACCATTTTCATTTTTTATTCAAAGATTTTCATGATTCATTGAGAACTTTTATAATATGTAAGACTTAGAGATGTGTCACCTTGCTCTTTTTTGACATTTTTCAATTTTAACAAAAAGAACTCACAAAGGTACATCTCTTACCATTGCTAATTCAAGGTTCATTAAACTTTATTTCCAATTTATTGACGGTACTATTTAAAAATGCACCACTACTTCAATGCTAGTTTTTTCAAGCAATGTAGACTTCCAACAACATTTCTTACTTCCAAACTCATAATGATTTCAATTAAAAAAGAGACTTTCTTGATATTCTTCAATTTCAACAAAAATACTCACAAAGATAGATCTCCTCACATTGCTAATTCAAAGTTCATTACAATTTACTTCCAATTTCTAGATTATTCCATTTAAAAATGCTCATAAAAGTCTACAATACCTACAAGGTTGGTAACGATTTTGATCATGTAATTTGGGTTAAAGTTGCTCAATTTCCCATTCTGTAGATGCAAAATGATATTGCTTCTACAATTAATTTAGATCTGGCCAACTGTTCCGCTGATATGGGGAAGATGAAGTTGTGTGCATATAAGAAGACCAATAAATTCTTTTTGATTTTAGACAACATGTGGGAGGCACTCTATCCGAAAGAATTGGGCATGGAATTTGGCAAGAACAAAGGGAGCAAACCTGTATTCATAACTCGAAATAGAGATCTGATTCGAGAAATGAATGCAAAACAGTTCATGGAAATACAACCCCTACAAAGAGAGGAGGCCTGGGAGTTGTTTTTGAAAGTAGCTTTCGAGGACGGCCATGTTCCTGAGGGTATAGAGAATATTGCGCGACAGGTGGCCGAGGAGTGTAAAGGGTTGCCATTGGCAATAAGGGTAACAGGCTCAACAATGATGGGCAACATAGTTGTAGATGAGTGGAAGCTTGCTTTAAAGCAGATGCAAAAAGTGGATTAAAATTTTTCGGTTACTCATCCTCGAATTAATCGAGAACTGTATCAACGATTGAGATGGAGTTACGATAGTTTGCCCAATGCTAATTTGAAAAACTATTTTCTTTGTTGTGCCATGTTGCATGAAGATGTTGTGGTTCTGGTGGAGATGATGGTAATCTTTCATATCTTCAATTCTTGTATCTTAACTTTTGTACAAATATAAAATCGTTGCCTTCTCGAATAGGTGAACTTAAAAATCTGAAGCATCTCAATCTTCAGGGTTGTAATACAGTCCTAATCCTTGATGAGATTAGGAAGCTTCCAAACTGTGAGATTGTGGTTAAATAAATACAAATTCTGATTTGTGTCTTTTAAATGAATTTAGTAAGATTGATTTTATTTTAATTTGTAAATGATTATTATATAATATATGTAAAAATGAAAAATATTTTTTTTTTCTGACAACAATTTTTTTACAACATGATTTTCGCTTAGCCTTTAGGATTTTTTCTAGTTCGTATGGCTTTCACTTGATTGTCCTCCCTCCACGTTTAGTATAATTTAGCCATGCAAGTTTATCATTATTAATTTATTAAATGTTGTTTACGAAGCATACTCAAATATCCTCTTAAATTTTTTATATTTGAAATTCAAGATTCAATTCAGTGCAACTTTAAATTTTTTATATTTTATATTAAGATTCAATTCAGTGCAGCCTTAGTTATTTGGCCTTTCATATTGCATGTCTTTCTCACTCCATTCATATTTCTAGCCAATTCAAGGTAGGACACTTGATATTTGATATTCAAGATTCAATTCAGTGTAGCCTTAGTTATTTGGCCTTTCATATTGCATGTTTTTCTCACTCCATTCATATCTCTAGCTAATTCAACGTAGGACATTTTACACATAGTGCTTGAAATGATTTAGATTATAAAAATATTATTGAGATTAATTAAATATATTATAAAGTATAGAACTTTGAATTTAAAGCAAATTTAAAGAATTTATAGGAGCATTTATAGAAAGAAAAAGAAACATTATTTTCTCAACAAACACAAAAGTGTATAACTATCATCATTGACGAACTTCATTTTTATCCAAAACTTTTTTGAAGAATCTTCCTCTTAGCTAAGAAATATTGTGTGCAATTGTTGATCTCATTATTCAATTTGTCTATGATTCTAGTATATACAATACACCTAACCAACCATGCATTCGAGTCAATTCAAGACCCTCTCCCTGCCACTTATTCCCTGACCATTTGATCATTTGTTTCATCCTTAAGTTTCAATATATTGAGTTCTATGACATACATGACCTCTATATCGATTTTTTCAAATATTGTCCCAAATTCTTAGCAGTCAATGTGATAGACTTATTAAACTGCATTGTGTCCCATGGATTCCCACCATCTTGGACATCCCACATTATTCATCCAATTTGATATGTTGTGCCCAAGCAAAACATAGTGGGACAACAAAGTTAATTAAATGAGTCAATCTTTGTTATGGAAAAAACATATCAAGTTAGACTATTTAAGAAAACCAAGAAATAAACATTCAAAAAGAATTGATTTGGAAGCAATGGAAAATGATACCAATCATATGAATATGTAAGCCAAGAATTGATAGTGGAGAATCAAAAGTGAAAAAAAATGACATATTGATTAATTTCTTTAGAATGATGGTCTTCTAAGTCTGTATGAAATACCCCGAATAAGGGTGTAATGATTGAACAAACTCAATTGCAATGTTCGAGAGAGGCGAGTCAAATTGAAAAAATCTACAGAACTTGTTTCTACTCATGCTTAGATACATTCATACATTCTTGATGAGTTCTTGGGTGTCTTAGCCACTACATTTTAGTTACAATATAGCTACGTAACTGATTAGAAGGCCTAACTACTTCTTGCCAGCTATTGATAGGAATAAGAAGACGAAGATGTTGAAATATTGTAACTTCAAAGAATATTCTACCTGAGAGAGAGTTGAATAATATTATTATATTATATTTAATTAGGCCCTATTGTGCCTTAGTAAAAGTTGTTCCTATTTTTCCATGACATTTAAATGTAAATTAAGAGGGTAAAGTGACAGGTCGGCCGAGAACTAATTATAGTCTGGCTGGACCACTATTTATAAGAGAGGCCAATGCCTCATTTGGACACGCTCACCACACTAGCTCTGCAGCTATGAAGAAGTGTGCAAGTCTTGGAGGAGTAATTTTTGCAACTGGGGTGACATCTTGGTCCATCTCTTGGTATTTTTGGGTTAAGTGATGCGCTACTCTTCCTAGTGAAGGAGTAGAGGAGGATATTTTGTTCAGTCTTTGGTCTATCTATATTGAGGAATTTTTTGTTGGGTTTTCTCCCACATGAGGGTTTCCTAGGATAATTTGTGTCTTTATTGTTTCTGTGATTTCTTCTCTTTCAGTGATCTTATTTATGCAGCTAATGTGCTAAATGATTATAATAATAAAGAAGAATCATAATTGTTAGATGTATAATTAAAAATTCAGTATGCTATTAGAGCAGGACTGAAATGTTGAATTTTGAGCAGCTGTAAAAGTTATTCTTTTCAAGCATCCCTCCTAGTTGCCCTCTCTCAAGATGGCCTCCAGGATTCCCTCCTCAAGTTGGCCTCCAAGCATCCCTCCAAGCTTTCCTCCTCAAGCTGGCCTCTTCCTAAACCTCCCTCCTGAAGTTGCTCCCTTTCCAGGTCAACCTAGGTCATCCCTAACCTAGTTTTCCTAACCTAAGAGGTGGCCCTAACCTAAAGCTACCTCACTTAGACTCTATCCTATATAAAGAGAGGGAGGCACCCTCTCTTCACATCAGTTTTTGCATCAATTTTCACATAAGTTTCTATATCAGTTTTACATCAGGTTAGTTCATTTATTCTAAGTAACAGTTAGAAATATTATGTGGGAGCAACATAGTATATTCTAAGGCAACAACAAGGCCTATTCTAAGGCATCAAATAATATATTCTAGCAACATCCATCTACTCTATTTTTTAGCAGTTAATAACTCAGTTACGGGTAGCATATAAGAGATTGTCTATAACAACAAATATACTTTGTTCTGAAGTTGTTTTGGAAAACAACTGAAGGTGTTGTGAACAACAAATAAAGGATGTTCTAGACAACATCTAAGGGCCTTTTCTGAGGGTGGAAAAAATATGTTCTAGGAAACAATATTAGGCAGCTTTAAGGGAAGTTCTAAGATAGCCTTAAGTCCAGATTTGGGGCAACCAACAAGAAAAAACAAAACAATTTTGTGACAATAGTTAGAGGATAGAAAAAGCTATTGGTAGAGGCTCAAATATATTGAAGATACAGTGACAAAAGTAAGAACTATTATCTTAGTGCTAGTATCTTATCTCCCTCTTTCTAGAAGAGTCTTGTAAGTCGATTATACTTATTTGACTGATCAATATATCACAAGAAGAAGTTTGTTGGGTTTTCTTCCCCTTTAGGGTTTCCCAGGATAAATACGTGTCCTCTATGTGAATGTATTTCTTTCAATGATACTTATGCTTCATTTAATGTTCTAGTTAATTGTTAAATGTTAAAGAACACTACTTTGAATTCTTGTTATCTGTTTAAGCTTGAAAATTAACATGGTATCAGAGAAACCCTGAAAGAGGGAATTTTCACACGGAAGATGAGGCTAAGCACAGAATAATCCAACGAATATAGAAGGATGTGTGGGTGAATATTTCAGGAGTGCTTAAACCAAGTTTAAGGTTTGTTTGAGGTGAGTTTAAGGCATGGTACATGTAGTCTATAATCTCAGAGCTAAGGTGGACTTCAGGACCTTCTCTTAGACCATATTTAAGAAAAAGCTCAGTTTTGTTCTAGGCCAAGCTGCAGATCCAATTTGGACACAAGTTTTGTATCATATCTAAAGTCTATTGTGTGAAGCTTGAGGAGAAAATTCAAGAAAAATCTCATATCTCATTCTAGGCAAGTATTAAGAATCTTTTAAAGTCCGTCCTCATGTGTATCTCAAGAAAATTTCAGGTAGGATATTAGTCCAATTTTTAGAAGCAAAAATATAGGTAAGTACTTGATTTGGGCTTATTGTGACAGAGTTTAGTAACTAGTTTTAGAGCTATGTTATTCTCTATTGTTGACTAGTTTTGAGTCCAGGGACTAGTCACTTGGCGACAAACCAGTGATCAAAACACTTTCTTAGTGACACATAATAAACGCTAGGCTATGTCTATAGTTTATGACAGTCTTGAAGGAGGATTGAGGCTAGGTAATTTGGACACCTATGAAAATGAAGAAAATGTAAGCCTCAAAATTTTTTGACAAGGAGACGATGGACCAACATTGCACTTACTTTGTCTCTGTAGTTTTGGACAATGAAAGAGAGTCGTATTCGAGAGCACTAGGAGGCAATGAGTTACATTCAAACTCTTTGATCCAGATGGATGTCGGTGGCCTCCCACCTATTCCAACTGGCTCATTTTGGCATTTTTCGAGTTTGGTAGGTTTTTCCTAGTTTTGAGTCTCCGACTTTTGAGGTCGTTTTAAGGCCCTAAACAACTTTTTTAGGGCTCTCCACAGTCACTCTGTAGACATAGTCAAAGTTTGATGAAAACATGAGTATTCCTCAGATAGAACTTGATCCAAGTGGATATTGGTGGCCACCTGCCTATTCCACTTGGACCCACACCATTGTTTCTTTTAGTTTTTTCAGTTTCCTTAATTGTGGCATGATTTACTATTTTTAGTATTTTTTCGAGTCCTGAACTTCCGGAGCCGTTTTGACGCCCTAAACGACGTTTTTTGGGCATGATTGCTTCGACAAATATGAGTCTGTTTCGGACTCGATATTCATTGTCAGCAGTGTAGTCCTCAGATAGGTCTTTCTAAAGATGTATCATGTGCGTCAAATGGAGATAGTATGCCAACGTTACGACCCTGAGAAATTGATGTACCAATTTACCCCAACGGGGCCCATATTCTGGTGTTTCATCTCTTAGGGTTAGGTTTTTGGATGTTAGGATTTTCCACTGTTTCTCAATAATATATAGGCCTTTGAGCCTCATTATAACACAGAGTTCAGAGTCTAGAATCTGCCACATCTCTTCTCAGAGATAAGCTACCAACGCCCGAGATGTTTTATTTCCATTATGTCTGTAATCATATTTCAGTCATTTGTTGTTAATAAAATGAAGTTTTACTTCCATTGTATCTCTGCGTTTATGTGTATTTTTATATTTCATTGTGTTCCTACATAAATATGGATCAGTGGTATTAGAGTAGTCTACTCTTTCTCGATCCTTCTTTGCATGTCCCCAATGAGGTTGGGGTATAAGGAGTTAGGGCTCGATCTGGTTGAACCATTGCAAGATCAGCCTCGCAAACCCCGACGATCTCCCATGAGGGAAGAAAAGAAAGATGAGGGAGCAGGAGATCCTATCAAATTATTGCTCGAGGAGGCCCTCAAGAAACAAAGGAACGCGATGATGTACAACGTTTCCCAGATCCTTCAACGACTGCCCACTATCTATGTATCTACATCCAACAGCCACTCTGGAGGCACCATTCCTTTTAAGGTACAAGTAAACTTAGACATTCCCGTATTTGAGGGACAAATAGATGTAGATGTCATTGATAGATGGTTGAATCTATTAGAAGGATATTTTTTGGTTCATGACTTTTCCAACCAAGAAAGGATTATTTTTGCACTCCTTAAAGTCACCCCCCATGTCAAGGACTGGTGGGAAACCTACTGGGAGAAACACAGTGAGGGGGAACCCTCTCTGTTCTCGGTTGCACCCACTTGGAATTCATTTTGATATGCCATCAAGGAACAATATTATCCTGTGGGGAGCTATGAGGACAAATACATACAATGGACTATGCTGCGGCAACAAAGGGACCAAGATGTGCATGAGCTGATGAATCTGTTCCACACCCTATGCACAAAGTTGGGTATCAAAGATTCAGAGAAACATTTGGTGTTAAAGTATCGCAGTTGTCTTCATAGATACATTTATGAGGAAATGGAGTTCCTCGACGTCTCCTCTCTTGGTGTGACATACCGGTATGCTGCCAAGATTGAGCAGAAGTTCAAACAGAAGAAGCGAGACTTTGGATTTGTGAATCAGAAGCAAGGGAAAGGTACCCCCAAACCATGGAACAAAGGACCAAGCCAAGGCGGGGTGACCCAGGACAATCCACCAAAGCCGCAATCAAAGAACAACATCACGAAGCTGAAAAATGACATGGAGAAGTGGTCTGAGTTCCATAAAAGCTCCACTCACAACACAAGTGACTGACATGCCAAGTAGTCACTGGTAGCCGAGTTGAAGGCTTCAAAATCGGATGCAAGATTCGACTCTGAATCAGAACCCGACAAAGGGAATGACAGGGGGAAGAGGATTATCGGTGTTGAGCCCAACACCACCATTGCCACCATGAAGATCTAGAAGAAGGAACTAGAAGATCCAGAGGAGGCAGAGCGCCTCTTCCATTCCTAGATGTGGGTAAAGGGTTCCCTGTTGTAGTTCATTGTCAACAACGGGTGCCAGAAGAACTTCATCTCATTAGAGGTCATGGAACGACTGGGTTTTCTAACCACATCACACCCACAACCATACACCAATGGGTGGCTATATCAAGGACAGGACCTCCACATAAGCGAATAATGTTGCCTTCCCTATAGCATCAAGCCCTTCACGGATGAGGTATTATGTGACATTTCTCCTCTTGATGTTTCCGATGTATTATTAGGCCAACCATATGTGTGGAAGTGACATGTTGTGTATGAGTCCAGGCCCCATGATGTTATTATTACTTTGGGCAATAAGCTATATAGGATATCGAAAATAGCACCACCTACAACCATCTCTTTGGTTACTGCAAAAAAATGCAGTAAGCTCATTGCCAAAACCAGGAAATTTGTTTTCCTGATGATCCACCCTCATGGAAAGAAGAATACTGTGGCCACGACCCTTGGACAAGGCCCCTCTACACTACAACAACATATGGATAAGGTCGTGAAGGAGTACCAGGAAATATTCATCTTCCCCGTAGGGGTGCCTCTACACTGTTAGGTGAAGCACCCCATCGATTTGACCCTAGGTGCACCACTTCCCAATGGACAAATCTATCGACGCTCTGTTCTGGAGAATGACGAAATCAAGAGGTAGATTCAAGAGCTATTGCAGAAAGGTCACATATGGCCTAGTTCATCGCCCTATGGGAGCCTGATCATGCTGGTGCAAAAGAAGGATGGGACTTGGAGACTTTGCATTGACTATCGAGCATTGAACAAGATCACTGTTCGGAATAGGTACCCGATCCCATGGATTGATGACCTTCTGGACCAACTTAAGGGGGAAAAATACTTCAGTAAGATCGACTTGAAGTCTGGCTATCACCAAGTACCAATCGAACCCTCTAATGTGTGGAAGGCTGCCTTCAAATCCAAGGAGGGCCTTTTCGAATGGTTGGTCATGCCTTTTGGGTTGACGAATGCCCCTATAACCTTCATGAGACTAATGTATGACATCTTGCAGCCATTCACCAACTCATTTGTAGTGGTGTACTTGGATGAAATTATGATCTTTAGCTAGACTTAGGAAGAACACCTCCACCACATCTGACAATTCCTACAAACACTGCAGCAACACAAGTTGTGTGCCAATTTGGAGAAGTGCACTTTTGGCATGACCCAGGTTCAGTATCCGGGATACATTATTGATGAGCGGGGGGTGCATGTGGATCCAGCCAAGATCCAAGTCATTCGGGATAGGCCAGCCCCAACCACCCTAACAGAGCTTTGCATCTTTTTGGGTCTTGCCAATTTCTATCGCAGGTTTGTGTTGGGATTCTCTCATATCACTTGGCCCTTGAGTCAAGTCACGAAGGGAGGAGTGAAAGATTTTTTTTTTTTTCCTAAATATCAACAGAAGGCGTTCGATGATTTCAAGCGTCACCTCTGCTCTGCACCATTGCTCACATTTTCAGACTTGCAACAACCATTTGAGATCGAGACAGATGCCTCTGACTATTCTATTGGGGCAGTCCTTACTCAATAGGGGCATCCAATGACATATCACAGTGAGACACTTTTCAACACAATCCGAAAGTATCCCACTTATGACAAAGAGATATATTCCATTGTGCAAGCTTTCTGACAATGGAAGAATTACATTTTGTGAAAGGAAACGTTCATCCACACAGACCACTGACCCTTGTAGTTCATACAGACACAAGGGAAGTTGCAAAATGATTGCCATCAAAAGTGGTCCACATACCTGTAACAGTTTCATATGAACATTAAGTACAAGAAAGAAAGCACCAATAATGTTGCATATTGCCTCAGCCGACCCCCTATTATGGTGCTAACCATAGTGCTCAACTCTTGTGGGCACAAGACTTTTGATTGGCCGTTTCTCTACAAAATTAATCCAGAATTTGGCCACAAATACAATACACTCTTGGAGGGTAAGCAAGCTCCTAATTTTCACCTCCAAGATGCCCTGCTATGCCACTTGGGACATCTTTGTGTTCCTTCAAGAAAGCGTGCCAAGATGATTTGGGAGGCGCACTACAGTTGGGTCACTGGGCATTTCGGGGTCGAGAAAACTATGGTAGTTCTACAAAAGTATTTCTATTGGTCGAACCTTTGACAGGATGTCAGGAAGTACATCAAGTCCTACACTGCTTGTGCCATTGCCAAACTAAACATTAAGAAGAAAGGCCTCTATACTATGCTACCTACCCCTAGTCAACCTTCGGAATCCATCTCCATGGATTACATGTCGAGCCTTCCTTCTACTAAGCATGGCAATGACTATGTTTTTATGGCCATCGATATATTCTCGAAGATATCCATTATGATGGTGTTGTAGGAAAATCTGCCTGCGGACAAGTAGATCGACCTCTAGAGCTTGACCTTAACCCTAGACAGAAAAATGCTTATCGTGGACACTGACTTCCTTTCAAATCTATCTAAGCCTAATGCATGAGAAGGAAGGATGATAGAAGTACCTCTTAATCGACGTTTGTCCCTACACGCTTCGAGTTGCGCTCCAATCCTTTTGCTCCTCGTTGAGGTTTGTAGACAAAACAAGATACGACCACTTCCTACTCTACTGACATTAGCTTGAAAACAGATCTATCAATGAATGATAAGTTCATGTAACATCAGACACAAACTAGAAAGAAACAGGCCAAGCTTGTCATATTAATGAGAATGACGATAGTAGTACTTACAATCGTAGATGTGGATGTGACAGCTTCATCAAGTCCTCTTCGTCTAACCCTTGCCTGAAAGATCCACAACCTGGATGATAGCAGCTTCAATGATTGCTCTCCTTTGGCTGACTACAAGTTTCCTCCAAGATCATAAGTTCCATATGCTCAATTCTTCCTCCTCTTCATCACCATAGAGCTTGCTTATATAGGTTGGGAAGGGCCTAACCTCTTGAGTTATGTTTAGAACCAGTTGGGAACCTCCTCCTTGGATCAGAGATCTTTTGACAAAACCAAGAATTCGAGTTCAACCGCCTCCCAAACTCAAATGATTCTCCCCTTATTCTTCTCACCAGGCTAACAATTTACCCAGAATGGAGAGCGCTCCCTTAGAAGGGGTATCAGAGCGCTAGAACGCTCCAGAGAAGGTCAAGGGAAGTGCCAGCGCTTCAAATCTAAGCAGCACTTCTACAAAGGGGTGTAGAAGTGCTACAACGCTTCTGAGGCTTGCTTGAGGGGCGCCAGTGCTTCTCAAGTAGTTTTAGGCGAGCGTTCCCCTCCCAAACTCTTCACTAAGAAGCCCTCTCAGGTGTTAAGAGATGTTTGACTCCAGTGAACCAGTTTCTTTCTTCAAACCAAGTACATGAGGTGTTTCAAGTGCCTCTTTAGTGTCGTCATTGTGATAGCATGATTCAACCACATTTGCGACACTTGCGACAAGTGAGAAGCATATGCGACACTTATCCAGTTGAGTGATTTTGAGGTGTAACAGAATGCCCCCCAAAGTATGAAGTCAGAATATGCGGACTGATGACTGAAGTACTTTGTAGATATTCAAGCAAGGGTATAGACTCGGAGAACCTG
>JZKD02S2188906.1:342561-389657 GCA_000966675.3 Picea glauca | reverse complement strand
AAATATTGTGTGCAATTGTTGATCCCATTATTCAATTTGTCTATGATTCTAGTCTATACAATACACCTAACCAACCATGCATTCGAGTCAATTCAAGACCCTCTCCCTGCCACTTCTTCCCTAACCATTTGATCATTTTTTCCATCCTTAAGTTTCAATCTAATGAGTTCTATGACATACATGACCTCTACATTGAATTTTAAAAACATTGTCCCAAAGTCTTAGCAGTCAATGTGGTAGACTTATTAAACTACATTGTGTCCCATGGCTTCCCACCATATTGGAAATCCCACATTATTCATCCAATTTGATATGTTGTGCCCAAGAAAAACACAGTGGAAAAACAAAGTTAACCAAATGATACAATCTTTGTTATGGAAGAAACATAAGTTAGACTATTTAAGAAAATTAGGAAATAAACAGTCAAATAGAATTGATTGGAAGAAATGGAAAATGATACCAATCATATGAAGATGTAAGCCAAGAATTGATTGAAGAGTATCAAAAGGGAAAAAAATCGACATATTGATTAGTTTTTTTAGAAATTTGTTCTTCGAAGTCTATAAGAAATACCTCGAACAAGGGTGTAATGATTGGCAAATTCAATTTCAATGACCGAGAGAGGTGAGACGAATTGAGAGAATCTATAGAAGTCATTTATACTCATTCCTAGATACATTCATATATTCTTGATAAATTCTTGGGTGTCTTAGCTGCTACATTTTAGTTACAAGATAGCTATGTAACTAATTAGAAGACCTAACTACTTCTTGATAGCTACTGATAGGAATAAGAAGATGAAGAGACATACGATGTTAGGCCAATGGTTCTTGTCCGGTCTTCATTGACTACTCATGTTGTTCCCTGACATGTTTTCCGATGGAATACCTCGTGGGAAACCCCTGAGTAATTCCCCACTTCGTAGATGGTAAACGAGGTAAACCATTGGACCTGATTATGGGGCCTATCCCCAAGGGAGAACAATATATTCGAACAAGTGACCTCCTCCTCTGGGGATAGCTTCATGTCTGGCTCAGAACCACTTGAGATAACCCTTGGGGATATGATGTTGTCCGACATGTGTTTATTCATCCTTGTCATTAGAAATGTATGATAATAAGAAATACGCATCGAAGGATGCATGAGTTGACTCAGTCAAAGAATGTGTGATTCAACTGATTCAAGGATCAACTGTGAGGATTCAATCATAATTTTCAACCAAATAATTGATTGAGAGTAGGTGATAATCGATGGATTCCACTAAAGTCTTTGAATGGATCAATAACTCCCCCTTAGTTGGCAATGATCACCATTTCTCACTTATGTAGATGAGGGGGACGATTTCCCACTTATGTAGATGAGAAATTTTTTGATCCAACTCAATGGTATTGTACAACTTTACTTGTGATGGTATTTTTCCTTATTTACCCACTTGAACTAAGGGAATTGTTAACATCCTTGTATGACATTCTTATTGTCCAAAAATAGTGTCGATTGCAAGTGGCCCCTGAACATCTAGGTGTATTTCTTCTAGATCTTTATGCTATAACTTAGTCTAATCTAGCAATGGTGGAAAATAGGATCAAAGAAAATCCATATTGAATATTTTATGTAAACTTAGGTGTGGAAAAATGCTAAGCTTAAGGGAATTTTCCCCAATTTTCTCAAGCATTGTATAAGGACCATATCACAAAGGATTCATCTTCTTATATGGGCCACTGAACCTTTCTTTCTTCATATGTAACTATAATTCATCCCCAATTTGGAATGAATGAGGAATATGATGCTTGTAATGTCAAGCTTTATCTTCTTCACTACCTCGATGCAACATCTATTTTGCTTGTTTTTGAATCTCATATACCTTATCTTTGAAATTGAGTGCCTTGTTGATTTCATTATTTTCATGGTCTGTGTCAAAATAAATAGTCATTCAAATGACTAAGTCAATAAACTCTAAGGGATAAAATCAATAATAGACTTCAAATGGAATCTTGTCGATTGAACTGTGTTGAGCTCAGTCATAAATATGCTGGATATATGGGAAAATATTTTCCCATGTTCTGTGATTCTTTTCAATGTGCATATGAAGCAATTATACCACCATGTGATTTACGAATTCAGTCTATCCATATTTGTGAGGAAGGAATGTTGCCGACATAAATAGTTGTGTGTCAATTTGCTACTAGAGTTTTTTCCAAAATATGATAACATATATCGATTCATGATTGGTGATGATTGAATATGGTAGACCATAGTTCTTCCAAACATGCTCAAAGAAGATTTGAGTAGTTTGCTAAGAAATTATAGTCTTCTTGTAACTAGGTGTAAGGATAGCCATTTCACAAAATATATTAACCACTACTACAATTGCATCATGTTCGTGCTTGGTGACAGGATATGTATTCAACAAATCCATACAAATGGATTCCCTCGGTCAATCTAGAATAGGAAAGGGTGTATACAAACTCTGTGAAGGATTTGGTGGCTTGGTGATGGCACAAACCACACATGACTTGATATATTTTTCAACATTCAACTTGAGTGAATTCTATAGAAATACTTCTATAGTACCATAAGATTATTTGATACTCCAAAGTGACCTATTGTTTTGATGTGGTGTGCATCACATATAATCTTATGCCACTACTCATCTATATGTACACAAACTTGTCTTAACTTGTAAAGCAATTTGTCCTTTGAGTGGTAGTGGATTGTAATCAACTTACCCATATGGATTAGTCAATAAACCGAGGAGAAATTAGTTCCATCTCCATACAACCGAGGAAAAGTAATGGTATCATATCCATGCATACTTAACACTAAAAAGGGAAATGATTGGTGGTCGGCTAAGAAAATCAACTGGTGCATTGGATTTTCCTTTTGAATGATTAATCACCAACTAAAATTACTCTAGGTAACTAATTCACCTGAGTTGTCCTATAGTTTGTAAATTATACTATGAAGGAGTGAACAATACAGGTTTTTGTTTTATATGAATGATCATTTTTTACCTTTAAAGTAATCTCTTGATTGCTTAATTGCTTGTATAATGTCATACAATTCCCTTTTGTAAGTCAAGTACTTACAAACAATATCATTGGATTTTTTTTAATAGAATGTTATCAGGTGACCTACTTGAGTGATCACTATGCACATAGCATAATCTGAAGCATTAGTCTCAATTTCAAATGGCCAATGTAAATTAAGTAGCATGAGTAGTGGAGCTATACAAAGATTTTCCCTAACCTCTTCAAAAGATTATTATTGTGTTATTTCTCATTTCAATGTTGTATTTCCACCTCCTTCAGTTAATTGATTTATCAACCATGTAATGTGGTTGAATCTCAACACAAATTTGCGATAAAAAAATTGCTAAACCAATGAAACTCCGTAGTTCATGATTGTTTATGAAATCGGGCCAATTCTTGATGACTTGGATATTTTCTAGGTCAAATAGAATGCCTTTAGATTTCATCTAATAACACAAGTATTGATACTCTTCATTGTAAAAAACACTTCTTCAATTTCATGCAAATTTTATGCTATCTGAGAGTGTAAAGCACTTGTTGAAGGTGTTGTAAATTCTCATCCCATAATCTACTAAAAATGAGGATGCCATTTAAATAAAAAAAGACACATTTACCTGCAAACTATCTAAGAAGGTCATTCATATACCTCATGAAATATTCAAGTGCATTGATGTGGCCAAAAGGCATGACTATGAATTTAAACAAGACTCCCTTAGTGTGGCCAAAAGGCTTGAATTTGTCTATGGATTTATTTATTCTCTAAAATAAAAATTTTGTAAACAAATGCATTGGGTGATTAAGAGCCACTGAAAAGATGTATGGACCATTTTACTTGGCAATATAATGGTACTCAAGTTATATCTTTGAGTATGTCCTTGTATTCTTCAAGTACTCTATCGACTTGTTTTTGTTTTCGTGAGTTGTGGTGAGTGGAGACTTGAAAAGTTACTATGATCTTCTCAAAATACTAATGTTTAATCATTAACAACATGAATTTCTAAGCATGGTTGATAATAGTTTTGACTTATTTTTTTGAAACTATAGAGATTGTCAACTTAGCTCAACATTTACAAATTCCATACCACTAATGTTTGATATTGAAAATCACTTTATGTGGTCTAGACTAATAATTTTCATGTCTATCCCATATGTATGGTTTTCCAAATAGCACATCAACTATTGAAAGTGGTGCTATGTCACAAATTACTTCATCCTTAAAAGGATTGATAAAGTAGGAAAGAGTGCATTGTCAGGTGATTCTAAGTTCTTGTCCTTCTTTCATCTAATTGATGTTGTAAGGATGCATAAGTGGAGTAGTAGCAAGACCCAATTTCTTCATAAGGTCTTAGGGACAAAGTTGTTTTGATTGAAATTGTCTATAATCGGATGTAATAGGTTGTATTTCACCCATATCTATATATGTAATAGTCATTCACTTTCCTCTTTATTGACCATGGTCAAATTTGATAGGATTGTTGAAGTCAATGCCAATAGAGTTGATGATTTTGGATTGGATTCCATGATAGATTTATCCATATTTGTTGTAGTTGGACCTGAATTGGACATAGACATTTGTGTCAGGAATGTCTTATAAAATTTTAATTCAAATGAATCATGCCAAGATTAACTATGATAACCACACTATTTTATTATAGGAGGTTGGATATTGCATCTTCCTTCCTTGAAGAACTTCTTCCCACCTATTTTTTGTGACATAGTTTGAGTATATTATTTGAGTTTCCCAAATTCAACAATGACATAATCTTTCATTTCGATAGGTTGAACAATTGGTTTGGTCAAGCAACTCCCTTTCAACTTCATTTTTTCCTCAATCTTGATAGTGGAATGATATGCTTTTACAAGAGTGTCAATAATGAAGAATTCCATTTATTTATTAATATAAGGAGCTAATTCACTTATATACTTGAAAATAAGTATCTTTTCTCCCCCCCTAATGCCAAGTTGAGCCATTAGTTTGTAGAATTCATTAATATATCTATGCAAAATTGGATCTTACCATTTCCTTAGAGGATGTTATTTATTATACTATTGTTCATGATATTTGGATGGATAACACTCCATTCTAACATGTTTGTAAAACTACTTCCATGTTTTTATGGATTCTCCATCTTCATCCTTCTTTTTTGATAGATTTTCCCACCAGTAGGGTACATTAGTCAACATATTCAAGGTTGCAATGGTGACTTTCTCAACCTCAAAAAAAATATTCATAGAGAATTAAGACTCTAATTGATGTACCTAGTTGTCTATTGATTTGGCATTAATATTTCCTTCTAAGTTACTTTTCTTCCTCAATTCATTCACAACAATTTCTTGTTTAGAAGTATGATTTTTTGAGAATCTTAAATTGTTGTGGTATTGGGCATGAGACTGAGAGGGATACATTTCCACAGATTTCCCTTCATGCACAATTGATGATATTTATTCTTCTCATCGATCACAATTTAACCAATCAAAATAAATATACACCAATTAAAATAATCATATTTAAAAATGACAATTAAATAAATATATAATTCAAATTTACTAAATTCAAAGTTGGACTTTAATATTTTGGATACATTTTAACTTAAAACCAAAAAAATGAAAACAATATCCATTGCCTATTGTAGGGGTAATAAATGTGATAGGTATGCAAATATTCAATGACTAGTTCAAGAATAGTGTAAAGTATTAATTCTCATTGAAGAAGTATACCACGTTGATGTTTCTTTTATTTTCATTCATAATTGAATAATATTATTTAAAATTTCTATGAGTTAATGTAAACTATATATTTCACAACTTTGTCAAGGAATCTGAAATCAAATGCATGGATGATGTGTGGAAACTTTGCCAACTTTGAGTATTACTACAAGTAGACCACTTATATTAACCAATTAATAAGTTAACTACACTTAGACCACTTATATTAACTAATTGATAGGTTATCCAATGTTCTATGAATATGGATTATTATCTTTGTTTTAGAAGACTATTCTAGTTATCACTAGTATTATCACTAGTATTACAATGAAGTATTACAATATTAATTGTTTTTAATGGTTATAATGTGGTACATATGATATTTATAACTTATATTGGGATATTTTGCATTATATTATAAGTTATCTTATATATCTTAACCCACAAGCCAATTAGTATAAAAAAAAATTCATGATTTATAGATTTATTTAGTAAATGTACGATATAGAATGTATATTTGTGTGAGATTAAAAAATACTTTAATTTAACTTCAATGAACATTATTTATTATATGATATTTAAGCTTTGAGTTAAGATTATCAAACATATTCTTTACAAATTCTAACATCATTTTATGGTGAAGTATTTTTTGAATTTTGTGGTCATTTCAGATTTTTATTTAAATATTTTCATGGTTTGATGAGAATTTTTATAAGATATAAGAACTAAAAATGTGTAACTTTGTTATTTTTTAATATTATACACTTCAAAAAAAAAACCTTAAAAAGGTAGATCTCCTCATATTACTAAATCAAAGCTCAACAAATTTTACTTCAAAATTTTTATGATTCCAATTTGAAATGCAACATTATTCCAATACTAAATTTTTCAAGCTATATACATTTCCAACAACATTTCTTACTTTCAAACTCTTAATAATTTCAATAAAAAATAGAAATATAATTTACCAAAAAACATCAAACTTTAAGAAGATAAATATACTTTTTACTAACAATGTTATAAATCCTTCCCATATATATATATATATATATAGGGAAGGATTTATAACATTGTTAGTAAAAAGTATATTTATCTTCTTAAAGTTTGATGGTTTTTAGTAAAGTATATATATATATATATATATATATATATATATATATATATATATATATATATTTGTTTTGCAATAATAAAACCAACAATAAAATATAAATAAACATCACCTTTTACATTCTCACCTTCATATATTTTTGTACATCAACATTATCTTATTATTATTATAGAACTCACCACAAGCCATGTCCTCTCTTTTTCTCATTAATTCACTAGGAGACACATTTTTCTCTACTTGTTGTGCTCATTGTTTAACATCATTATCCTATAGCATATCATTTACATACACATTCTTCTTCTAATCTTACTTTTCTCCTTGTTCAACTTCTTCATCCATTGATATATTATATCGTATTTATATTTGAAGTGAGAGCATTTATATTTATAATTTAAATTATATGTATTTATTTGATTTAAAATGATAAGAATAACCATTAAAATTAAAAAATAAAATATCGTGACCTTCTACATTATCACCTACCTATCTTTTTTTTACATTAACATCATCTAATTACTATATTATATAACTCACCACAAACACAAACATCATTAAAATTTTACATATTTCACATCCCATCCCATTCAATTCAATTCAATCCAATCCACCTCCTTTCTTTTTCTCATTAATCTTGTTTTGGTCCTTGTTTAATATCATCTTTTTCTCATTAATCATGTTTTGGTCCTTGTTTACCATCATTAAACTATAGTATATTGGTAATGTTTACATACACATTCTTTTCCTACTCGTTTTTCAACATCTTCATGCTTTGATATTTGACGTGAGAGCATCTCTAACTTATTGACTATTCTTCATAGTGTTTACAATCATGCTAGTTTTCTTTTGTTTTAATTTGAAATAACGGAAGCTCTTGTTTTTCAAGTCTGTCTTACTCACCTACTCTTACTCTGCAATTGTTTTCTAATCTAGACTTTTGAAATATTTGAAACGTGAGACTTTAAAAAGAACATAGAAGTAATGTGCAAGACAAACATTCATCAACGACTGTCCACCACTACCAAATATTGTACAGCTCAACGATGATCTAGTCAAATTTTAAATTGTTGCCTCACTTTATAGAAAACAATGCCCTTTGAGAGCGATTTCTCACCATTTTTTTAATCAGTAAAGTGCAGGTGGGATTTCTATTTTAATTTGCTGCCTTACTTATTATAGAAAACAATGCCCTCTGAGAGCGATTTCTCACCTTTTTTTTAATCAGTAAAGTGCAGGTGGGCTTTCTATTTATTTGTTTGGGTTATTGGTATAACATCAAAGTCAACAATGGCCATTTCTCACCTTTTTAATTATTGGGTATAAGAGAAAGTCAATGGACTTTGTGAGTTGTTGTTGAAAGTCAACAGAAATTTTGATAATTCAAAAGAAATTTTGTTGTTAAAAGTCAATAGATATTTTAATAATTCATTTATGAACAATTTTTAAAATAATAAATAAATAATTTATTTCAACAACAAAATTTTATAACATGATTTTTCATTAACTAAGGTTTAGGATTTGAGTAGCCTCCACTCCACTCCCCTATCCCTCTCACTAACCATATTGTGTTCTTCTTATGGCTTTTACTTGATCGTCCTCTCTTTACCTTTAGTAGAATTCAGCCATTTGAGGTTGTCATTATTCCTTTTTATCATTAGTTAGATGAACAATATTTTAATATCCACACCCTCAAAATCAAGAGATTTATGTTATGATATCCAAGACCTAAATCCAGTATAGCTTTCACTTCACCTAAGATATTTGGCCTTATTCATGTATTTCCCTATTCCACTTATATATCTTCCCTCTCAAGGTTGGACATTGTTAACATAGTTTTGTGTATGATTTATACTATAAAATCATTCATAAATTAGCTAAATACATTATGAAGTATAGAACTTGGAAATCAAAACAAATGTAAAGAAACATGGGAGCATTTATACAAAAAAAATAAAACATTATTTTCTTAGCACGCATATAAGTGCAAACTCATCACCATCATTGAATACCTTCATTTCAATCCAAAATGTTTTTGAATAATCTTCCTCCTAGCTAAGAAACATTGTCTGTAATCTTTGATCCCTTTATTTGGTTTTCCTGTTATTCTAGTTTATATAATGCACCTAACTAACCATGCATTCGAGACAATTCGAGACAATTCGAGACCCTCTCCCTACCACATCTTCCTTGACTATTTTATCCTTTGTACCATTCTTGAGCTTCAATCTAATGATTCCTATGAAATATATAACCTATACATTGAATTTTTCAAACCTTATCCTGAAGTCTTACTAGTTCATGTGGTAGACTTATTAAACTACATCATGTCCCATGGCTTCCCACAATCTTGGATATCTCAAACCATTCTTCCAATTTGATATGTTGTACCCAAGTGACACGCAAGGGGGAAAACATAATCAATCGAATGAGTCAATCTTTGTTATGGTGGAAACATATAAAGTTAGACTATTTAAGAAAACTGAGAAATTAACATTCAAATAGAATCAATGAAAAACAATGAACAATAATACCAATCACATTAATATGTAAGAGCATAACTGATTGTAGAGTACCAAAAGAGAAAAAATTCATTGTATTGATTAGTCACTTCATAATGTTGGTCTTCTAAGTCTGTAATCAATACCTCAAATAGGGGTGTAATGATTAGATAGACTCAATTGCAATTATTGAGAGAGGCAGGAGGAATTGAGATAATCTGGAGAACCCCTTTATACTAATGTTTACATACATTAATACATTATTGAAGAGTACTTGGGTGTCTTACCTACTAAAAACTAGTTAGAATAAAGTGCATAACTTATTAGAATACCTAACTACTTCTTGCTAGCTATTAACCAAAAGAAGAAGATGACGAGACAATAGATACCAAGTCAATGGTGCTTTCCTGGTGTTTTTTTACTATTCATGATGTTTTTAGACATGTGATAAGTCATCCTTTCCATTATAAATGTAGGGTAATTGACAATCCTTATCAAAGGTGCATGAGCTGACTCAGTCGAGGAATCTGTGAATCAACTCAGTCAGAGATCAACTATTAGTAGTCGACTATAAGTTTCAACCAAAGAGTTGAGTGAGACTAGGTAAAAATTGATGGGTGTCAATTGAGTACTGGAATGGATCAAACCTTCCCCCTTAGTAGGAAACAGTCCCCATTTCCCACTTAAATAGATGAGGAAGCTTGTGTGCCAAATCAATGGTATTTTACCACTTTCCTTGTGAAGGGGGATTTCCTAATTTAGCCACCTAAAAAAAGGAAATTGTTAGCATCCTTGCATGGTGTTCTTACTATCTGACAAAGATGTCGATTGCAAGTGTTCCTAGACATCTAGGTAGATGTATTCTTGATATTTAGGCTATAACTCAGTCTATTCTAGCAAGCGTGGAAAATAGGGTTCAAGAAAATCCACATTGAATACTACATGTAAACATAGGTATGGAAGAATGCTAAGCTTAAAGACATGTTCTCCAATTTTTCTCAAGCATGGTATATAGGTCATATTGTAAAGGATTCATCTTCATATACAATCCATGCAACTTTTCTTTTTTTATATGTAACCATACTTTATCCCAATTTGGAATGAATGATGAATATGATGCTTGTATTATCAATCTTTAGTGTCTCACTATCTTTATGCAACATCTCTTATGCTTGTTTTTTAGTCTCACAAGCCCTGTTTTTGAACATGAGTTCCTTGTCAAATTCCTTTTGTTCATGGTTTGTGTCAAAATAAATAGTCAGTCAACTAGATAAGTCGATAGGTGGTGAAGGGTAAAATCCATAATAAACTTTAAACAGAACCTTTCGAATTGAATTGTGTTGATCTCAATCATAGCTATGTTAGATATATGGGAAAATATCATCCCATGTTCTATGATTCTTGTGATTGTACATATGAATAAATTGTACCACCATTCAATTCCCACTTTAGTTTGTCCATATGTGTGAGGATGGAATGTTTTTGACATAGATAATTATGTGTCAACTTATTGATATAGTGTTTTCCAAAAGACACTGAAAAATATGGAGTCGTGATTAGTGATGATTAAATTCAATAAACCATAGTTCTTCCAAACATGCTTAAAGAAGATTTGATTAGTTTGCTTAGAAATTGTAATTTTCTTGTAACTAGGTGTTAATATAGTCATTTAAAAAAATCAATTGACCACTGCTAGGATTTCATCATGTTGGTTCTTGGTGAGAGGATATCTAATCAAGAAATCAATGCAAATGGATTCCCGTGGTTGATCTAGAACAGGAAAGGGTGTATACAAACCCTCTTAGCAGTTTAGTGGCTTGGTGATGTCATAAAGCACACATGACTTGATGTATCTATTGACATCCAACTTGAGTGAAGTCCAGTAGACATACTTTTGTAGTAACATAAGAGTATTTGATACTCAAAAGTGACCTACTATTTTGTTGTAGTGTGCATCACAAATAAGATTATGTTGGTACTCACCTAGAGGTACACAAACTTATCTTAGCTTGTAAAACAAGTTTTCCTTCAAGTGGTAGTGGATTTCAATTTGAATGACATGTCTAGAGTTGTTGATAATCGAGAAGAAATTAGTTTTATCTTCATATAGTTGAGGAAAATTAATGGTTTCATATCCATTCATACTTAACATTGTCATAAGGGAAATTATCAGTGGTAGGCTAAGACAATCAATTGGTGTGTTCACTTTGCCTTTCCAATGTGATGTAGGAGCATTAGCTCCCAAGCCACAATGTTCATGTTTGGTCAGACTCTAAGGTTATGACATCAGCCCAAGGAGGGTCAATTGTAAATACATTGTGAAATATCTTGTAAAAGTGTTCAATTAGCAAGCAAGAACAGGGATAGAAGATCCTAATTTGGTTAGGTGTCAATATAAATTGATTCATGAAATACATCCCTAGTCTAGTGGGATGAGTCGAGAGTAAATATGAGAGTAGATCCTGTGTAAAAAGTAATTAGTTTGAGGAGTCATGGATTTAGATAGCTTTGTAATTCTATTATTAGAAACAGTTACATTAGTTTAGGAGTTGGTTGCAGAATGTTAGGAGTCAACAGTTAATGAAATTTGAGTTCAGTTAGATAAAAAAAAAATACTCTCGAATAGGGAAGGAGAGGTACTACCCAGTAGGAACTGAGTGAGAGTGTTAGAGCTCTTGACAATGTATGTACAATCATTTTATTTTAATGAAAAAATGGTTTTTCACAATATCGTGTGTTGGTTCTCTTAACTTATGTGTATGGTATGATTGAATGATGTTGGTGAATTGGAAATATCTCTATAGGAAAACACACTTGTGCATGTAGACCTAACAAAGAAGAGACTAGGAAGAATTATGAATGCATGATTCCAGTCTTAAGGTTAAATAGATGGGTAGAATTTATGTACACAAAATTCCAGCCATTGATGGAACTTGAAGGGTTCCAGTCCTTGCAGAAGCCATTTAAAGTTTAAGAAGACTCTGCAAATCAGAGTGTCTGTGTATGTATGGATGCACGAGAGCATTGAAGCTATGCAGATGTTGTGTTGAGATTAAAGAAAATGTGGGCATGATTCCATGTGTAAGCTGGCTCGAGACATTGCTCCATGAACAGAGTATGGGCTTTGAGTATGAATATTGGAGGTAGAGTATGAGTTTAGAATCGAATTGTGGTATGTAAATTGTGGCATGAGTTGTTGAGGTCGTGAATTGAAGACAGAGTATGTACATGAGGGTTCTTGCATAAAGGGATTGTAGAGATAATGAATCGAGTGTGCAGAGAGATGAACTAATAGGTGAAGTATTGAAAATCGATAGTGATGTTTGTGCAGAGAAAATATAAACAAGGTTTTGTATGCGGTTTTATTGCCCATATGAGAACAAAGAGTTTGTTGACAGAAATCTGATGGTTCCTGAGTGTTTTGGTAGTAAATCAAGTAGTGAAGGGTTGGTCAACGAATCGAGTTGGAGGTCAAGAGTGCACGTATACTCCTATGGGAATTTGCTATTGCAATAGGAGTTAGATCATGGGATGAGGTCATATGTGTCAAATGATGAGGTGCCAAGGTATATGAAGTAAGTATTTTATGGATTTGTGATATGATGGTGATCATACTGCTCGATTGTATGGTATAAGATAGGATCTAGTGTTAAACATTTAATGTTAGTGTGATAAAGCACAGACATAGGCTAAGGTTTTATAGTGAAAGAGCGTCGAGAAAAGAAGCTCTTGTTAAGGGTTTCATATTCTTTTGATGGCCCTAGGTCATGATATCTAGTTCTATGCATTGAGCAACGAGTGCTGAGAAAAGGTAGGTTAAGCCCTTATGTTTATGGTGTTGTAGTATTGCAAGAGCCTTTGAAGAAATGGTTCCTATGTTCTTATGTAAAGGGAGTATAATGAGCATCAATGCTAATGAGTATCAGAGACTAAGCATAAAGGAGAGCTTAGGTCAGACACATGTGGGAGAAGAGTCTAGAGTGACTAAACAAGCCTTAGCTTAGCCTTGAAGTGTGTGTAGGTAATCAGGCACACTATGAATATCCTGGGGTAAGACAAGCTTCAGAGAAGGGTCTGTCATCAATTGGTATCAGAGCGGGAATAAAGAACAATAAAGTGTTTTTTGTGAAGGACGAAGACATACTTGTTGCATTCTGTAAAGAAGAAGAGATAGCATGCAAGAAGTAACAGTAGGAGTGAAGACATCTCAGCAGAAGAAAATCGAAGCCCTAGGAGCAGTGATAAAAGAAGCCAGTGAGGGTTTCTAGGAGGAAGAAGTGTTGCCTGGACCTAATGTTTCAACTGAGGGTTGAAGTACAAGAGGATAGCCATGTTCTCAAGAGTAGATGATTTTTGAGTGCATCTCATAGAGGGTGAAAGAACTCAAGAATATGATTATTGAAAGTCATAGCAGAGGTTCAGGAGGAAACCACAAAGTGAAAAAGGAAGATGCCAAGACAAATGGCATATGGAGGTAGATGAGTGATGAAGAATATGAGAGGGAGAAGGATGAGATAGAATTTCGTCTAGGAGTAATGATGGATATTTTACAGAAGGATGAGGAAGACCAAAGATGTGGTTTCCTCATGAGAATAAAGATGAAGTGGCATAGGCTACAGAAGAATAGGAAAGAAAAACTGATGAATGATCGGTGGGAGGATGAGGTACTCAGGGAAAATGAGTATCAAGAAGGAGACTTGAATAAAGAAACTTCAAGTGAGGCCAAGAGGTCTCAATGGTTTAAATTTGATATTTTGTGTATGTTTGCAGGTGAAGCATATAAAGAAGGAAAAATTGCTAAGATTGTCACAAAGTATGAAGGAGAAGGACATAATCTGAAATATATTTTGGAGGAATATGGGACAATTGAGTCTCATGTGCATGCACACACACAGTTGAGAGAACGTGTTTCTTTTAGGCATGAAGCAAGATCTGAAAGCAAGGAAACATTGGTCTATGATGATGACCAAGAACAAAATGAAGAAGCTAAGGAGAAAGGCAATGAAGACTTTATGAGTCCTATAGAAGACTTGGGACAACAAGAGGAAGATTTGATGACTAAATCATCAAATGAGACCATTGGGTCTTGTGATTTTAAAATTGACAATTTGAATGTGCTTGCAGGTTATGCAAAAGACAAGCTACCTTTTGGAGTTGTCTTGAGTGAAATTGGAGGTTGTTGAGTAAGGTATGATGAAGAATGCCTTCCTGATGAAGACAAAGATGATTTGTTGCAGTAGAAGGTACTCATAGATTCCTTATGTAATGAGGGAAACATCTCCAATGGATGTGAGACAGTTATGTCTCATTTGAGGGAAATTGTTCTTTATGAGGACAAGGAGAAATTGGCATTCTTAAATGGCCAAAGGAAAACTGATGAAATAGAGAAATAGAATTTTGTTCTGATGAAAAGTGAAGAGACATTGTCACAAATAAATTTTCTTAGTGTCAAGGAAGAAGGAGGACATGTTGAAGATTATGAACAACATTATGACGATGTGTTGGATAGATGTCAAAGAGAGATTGAATTGTTGGAACACTTGTTGGAAGAGCCTGAGTATAAAAGTGAGATTGCAGTCAGAAGTAAGGAAATGTATTGGACTTTAGGGAAGACAAGACCATGTGCAAACTTTCAAATGAATAGTGTGTTTGCTGACATAGAAGACAAGGAGAAGGGTCAGTTTAGAGTTGCAATCAAGGAGTCAAAGTATAGTTTGCTTCTTGCAAATGAAATGGAGACTCAAGAACAAAAACCAAGCATCAAAGGGGGGTATGTTTTTGAAGATATCAAAGATGGAGAGGTGGAAAAAGGAAGCAATCAACATATTGAAGATGTAGAATTAGAGAAGAAAGAAGATCTCCTGCAACTTAGTGTTGTTGAGATGAAAGGAGGAAACAAATTTGAGAATTATGAAGATGACAACGGTAGGGATATTACAGAACAATGGAGAATTTTTTTTAATGCCTCAATCATCTTTTGGAAGATGTATAGTAATGGAAATTAGGATGAGAATGTTCATATCCTTATGGGTGGAGTAGAAATGTAGTGACAAGAGCATAAAGATCACATGAGATTTCAGTAGAAACAGTTAAAGCTATACAGAGAAGTAGATGAGCTATTTAATCTCAGGCAGATTTCTAAAAGGAACTATAGTAGAGTGAAGGAGATGGTTAAGTGTGAAATTGGATTAACAATGAGAGGTTTTAAAGGTAAGTTAAGTGAAGTGTTACAGAACAAAGTATGGAAGCCTAAAAGATTGCAGTTGAAGAATGATGGAGTTGATGCAGCTGACAGACAACAACAAACTAGAGTTTGGGATACAGGAAAGATGAAGATTGAGGACACATGATCAGGTGATCATGTCTTATTTCTACTTTGGGAGTCTGGTGTAGGAGACTTAGCTCCCAAGCCAAAGTGTTCATGTTTGGTCAGACTCTAAGGTTATGACATCAGCCCAAGGAGGGTCAATTGTAAATACATTGTGAAATCTCTTGTAAAAGTGTTCAATTAGCAAGAGAGCATAGGGATAGAAGATCCTAATTTGGTTAGGTGTCAATATAAATTGATTCATGAAATACATCCCTAGTCTAGTGGGATGAGTCAAGAGTAAATCTAGGAGTAGATCTCGTGTAAACAATAATTAGTTTGAGGAGTCATGGATTTAGATAGCTTTGTAATTATATTATTATAAACAATTTCATTAGTTTAGAAGTTGGTTGCACAATGTTAGGAGTCAACAATAATGAACTTTGAGTTCAATTAGATTAAAAAAAAGACTCTCAGATAGGGAAGGAGAGGTACTACCTAGTAGGAACTGAGTGAGAGTGTTAGAGCTCTCGGTAGTGTATGTACAATCATTTTATTTTAATAAGAAAATGGTTTTTCACGATACTATGTGTTGGTTCTCTTACCTTCTGTGTATAGTATGATTGGATGATGTTGGTCAATTACAAATATCTATGTATGAAGACACATTTGTGCATGCAGACCTGACAAAGAAGAGACTGGGAAAAATTATGATTGCATGATTCCCGTGTTAAGGTTAAATAGATGGGTAGAATTTATGTACATGAAATTCCAGCCATTGATGGAACTTGAAGGGTTCTAGTCCCTACAGAAGCCATTTAAGGTTTAAGAAGAGTCGGCAAATCAGAGTGTCTGTGTATGTATGGATGCACGAGAGTATTGAAGCTATGCAGATGTTGTGTTGAGATTAAAGCAAATGTGGGCACGATGCCATGTGTAAGCTGGCTCAAGACATTGCTCCATGAATAGAGTATGGGCTTTGAGTATGAAGATTGGAGGCAGAGTATGATTTTAGAATTGAATTGTGGTATGTAAATTGTGGCACGCGTTGCCGAGGTTGTGAATTGAAGATAGAGTATGTACATGAGGGTTCTTGTGTAGAGGGATTGTAGAGATAATGAATCAAGTGTGCAGAGAGACGAACTGATAGGTGAAGTATTGAATATCGATAGTGATGTTTGCGGAGAGAAAATATAGACAAGTTTTTTTATGCATTGAGCAACGAGCACTGAGAAAAGGTAGGTTAAGACCTTATGTTTATGGTGTTGTAGTATTGCAAGAGCCTTTGAAGAAATGGTTCTTATGTGCTTAGGTAAAGGGAGTATAATGAGCATCAATGCTAATGAGTATCAAAGACTAAGCATAAAGGAGAGCTTAGGTCAGACACATGTGGGAGAAGAGTCTAGAGAGACTAAACAAGCCTTAGTTTAACCTTGAAGTGTGTGTAGGTAATCAGGCACACTATGAATATCATGGGGTAAGACAGGCTTCGGAGAAGGGCCTGTCATCACAATGCTTAATTACGAACTAAAATTTTGTTAGAAAACTAGTTCACTTGAGTTGTCATGTAGTTTGTAACTTAGACCGTGAAGCAGTGCACTATAGAGGTTTTTGGTTTGTATGAATGACCATTTATTTTCCATGTAAGTAATGTCTTCATTATTTAAGTTCTTGTACAATGCCATACTATTCTGTTTCATAAGTTGAGTACTTATCATGAACAATATTACTAATTTTTTTGAATAAAATTTCATTAGGTGATCTGCTTGAGTGATCATTGTGCACACAATATAATCTCAAGATTTGGTGTAACGTCTCCCAACTCTACTGAGGAACATTACCATGCATAATACACACAATTTTTATTTTTGTGATAACTAATCTTGTAGCTTACCAGCTACAAGAATACACATAGATTCAACTATTTTCTGATACCATTAATTTAAAATCATATACAACATGTTAAACTGACATGAATGCAACTAATTAATCCCATACAAAACAACATATAAACCATTCACATACACATAGAAAAAAAAAAACAATTTAGTTCATAAACTAACATAGAACAATGATGTTATGGAGAAAATATCACATGTGGATAGTAAGATCACCCTAGGATCTACCTATTGATCCTAGATATACAACGAGGTTAGAATTCTAATGGTTTCCCTAGATCTAAATAAATAATTCCTTTTTATGCCAAGAGGGGAGAGAGTGGCATACTTTACTTCTGAGGGTTGTCCTCGTATATCCTGGTTGTTGCAAATCTTGAGTTCCATCTCTTGTTCTCGCAACTTGGTCCCTGCACAAAACAAACAAACAAACACCAATATACTTCATCTCATAGTGTTAGAAATCACTAATATAATTCGGATCTAAGTTGATCTATTCATTACTAGACCAGATCTAAACATTTGTAAATCAGATACAAACATATTTAGGGGAAAACCAATGATCTATTAGTGGAAATGAAAGAAACACGTCAAGGCTATCGTACCTTTGGTGTAGATGGATTCCCCTTTTCTCCTTTCTCTTTTATCCTCCTCAGCACTTCAACCAATCTAGGAAAATTAGATACAAAAATATTTAGGGGAAAACCAATTATCTATTAGTGTAAATGAAAGAAACAAATTAAGGCTATCGTACCTTTGGTGTAGATGGATTCCTGTTTTCTCCTTTCTCTTTGATCCTCCTCAGCTCTTCAACCAATCTAGGAAACACGACTACAACTGATGTAGATGGAGAAGCTCCTTTGTATTTGGAAAACATAACTCCATGAATGATTCTTCATCCCCATGCTCAATAATTTTCTTCCTTATATAGATCCTTGGAAGAGGATTAAGATAGTTTCTAGACCTTTTGGAGACTAATGGATACTCAAAGTATGTGAGTTCCAAGGCTCATGCCATGAAGGACCAACTCATCCCTCACTTTCCTCTTCTAAACTCAATGAATCTAGAAGCTTGCAGAGGTTTTCGTTGGTTGCACTATATATGACCAGTGAATAGTCACTTGTTGTCCCATGTATGACCCGCATTGACCCTAAAAAATGACCCAAATCCTAAGCTAGAGAGGATTCTTGTCTTTCATCTTCTACTGGATTTCGTTGTAGCCCTATAGGGTGGATATTAAGGCTAGAAAAAATAGATAAAAACTTATCTATTTAAAATAGTTTTGAAACCAGTTGCTTGAGATGGATGTTCCACCCAAACATAGACTTTCTGTTCCAAATATCAACAGACAGTTACCCCCAAGTTGGGTCTATAAATCCACAAAATAGGTTGTCTCTCATTATCCACTGATAGCTCAAATAATCTAACAACCCACTAGCATTCTCCTACAACTATCTTGAATTTCCTCCAACTCTCTTCCTCTAGACCTGCCCAACCCAAGGAATGTACCCCTTCACTACTCTTATTCCATTGAGTGTCACATTCATTTATCAGGGTATCTTTGGAATAGGTAACCAATAATCTCACTAATGTGAAGAACTAACTACTAGGAAAACTACTAGTAAAACAACAACAATCACTTGTTGTTATAGTGCAACTCACATAGGAGTCCACTCTTTAGGCCTAACAAAATGGTTCTTTTGCAAGACTTACAATTTTCTTCTTCATTCTTCAGCTCCAAAAATGAGTTAGAAATCTTCCTCCATGGTTTCTCTAGCTTCAATGCTCTTCGTCCTTGTTCTCTTCTTTTTATGTTCATGCACAAACATGACTGTATAATTCTACCCACTTGGCCATATAAATTTCCTCCATGTTGCTTGCTTTCTTGAATTACACTCTTCCCTAAGATGATTTAACTTCATCCTCATGCCCCCAATAACTATAGGATGTGAATCCTCACACCCACCCTATTACATGCATTTAATGATTGTGATGCAGGAGCATCACCAACTCAGCAAGCGAGCCAGCACATCAAGCGAAAGATCAGCTGGAGAAACAATGCCAAATTTTGAAAAGTGCTTTGGGATTGTAGCGCAAGTCTTAAATGATCCTTTATGAAGGAGTGCCTTTTGTATGTTGTATCAGACCTCGAGCCATACACTCTTGTCTAAAATAGATAGGAGGCATTTAATAGGTTTAATGCAAGTAGATAGGATTTTATTTCCAGATTAGATAGTTTTAGAGTCTGAGAGGGAAAACAGATATAGACACCCTTGTTGTATCATTGTAACATTATTTAGAATCAAGCATTCAAAAGAGAGGAGCAAGCAGAGAACTTGTGGAGAACACCCATGTACAGATGTTGAATTAATAGAATGGAATTCTGATTCAAATTCATGGCTAGTGTTGTTTCTCTGTGTATGTCGTTTAGGTGCTCATGAATGTTTGTTTTCTGGTGATGCATTTGCTCTATATATGATGTGCATGTGATTTTAGGTTTTAGCTGAAGTTTGAAAGGGAAGAGGATAAGTTTCAATTGTTTCTCTATCTGAGCTGAGAGATTCCTGCAAGGTGTGCAGTCGAATTCATCCACAAGGAGTGCGTCGATGAAGGCTCAGTAGCTGAGCCTTTTGATTTTATTTGCCCAGGAGTTGATTTGGGTTATTGAGGTCCTGCAAGGAGCGTGCAGGTTGGATAAGAAGAAGTCTCAGCTGTTAGTCTGACTAAAGGAGTTAGACAACTGCTACTGCAGGGAGTGCACAGAGTCTAAAAGATTCAACACTTAGAAAGCGTTGAATGCTGAGCACGAGTAGTGCGCGCAAGATCAAGAGGGATAGTTCCTTCATAGTATGGTTGAAAGATAGCCAGGAGGTTTTGGGTCAAGGAAGGTTTGAGAAGTACGTACAAATACAGGAGTTGGAGAACAAGTTCTAAGAAAGAACCTGTAGTTTCTCAAGAAATCCTCAAAGGGGAAGAATCAACAGTCAGGGCTCGCAGGAGAAATCAGTGAAATCCCGTCAGCCGTCAGATCTCTGGAAAGTTGTGTAGGGGTTAAGTCCCCATATTAGAGGAAGAACCCGAGGAGTCATCGGGACATGAAGGTCATCGGGATTTTCGTAGACAAGAGGATCGAGCATATTGAAATCGCGATCCGCGATTTCCTGAGAGGGTTGGAACCATTGATCGTAGCAAGAATACGTGGTGGGAGATCCTGAAGAGTCGGGTTCGGAAATTTGGGGTTCTTGCTCACAAAGGAATTGATGAAATAGAAATCACGATTTTGTGATCCCCGATAAGCGGAGAAAGGAGCGGTGACATGGAGGAGAGAGACCGCACGTGTATTGGGGTTCGACATCTCAAAGTTTCTGGAAGCGTAGGTTCTACGCATATCAAAACCACGAAGTCTGAAACTTCGACAGGGAGTAGGTAATGGTCTCATGGAACGACAGGTAATATGCAGAAGGGGCTAACCTGAAGGAGCTTGGGAGAGAGAGACAAGTGCCATCGTGAATCGGGGTTTGGAGATTCGTGGTGCTAGTGAAACGCGACATCGCATATGTCGATTTCCTGATAAGGAAATCCTCGACAGGAACGAAGAAGCATAGACATTGAGACCCATCAGGTTTCAGGGTTTGTGTAGCACGAGGAATGTGCCCACGAGTTTCGCGATAACACGAAACCCGATTTCCCGATAAGAGAAAGGGGAGATCGCAGGGAGAGAGTTATGTGGGTATTGAAGGGGTCTCGATAAGGGATAAGAAGACTATTTTATCTCTTCGGGCCCGTGAAGAAGAAGGTACTGGTGATCGTGGACATGTGCCAGGTGCCGTCTGCATCAGAGTGGTATCAGAGCAAGGAATTCTCTCTGTTTTCTGTAGCAGAGGAGAAAGAAAAATTTCACCATGCCTCTCAGAAGAGAAAGGCAATCGCCTGATCCGGAGGACAGGGATGTGCGAAGAAGAGGTAGGCCGGAAGGGAATCCAGAGATGGAGAGACAGATACGCGATCTCAGAGCGAGATTGGAAGACATGGAAGCAGCGCAGAGATGCACAACCAATGCTAGAGACTTAAGCAACTCTGAGGGCGAAGCTGAAGCTGAACAACAAGGAGAAGTTGCAGTTGAGGATGCAGCAAATGAGCGGTCAACTAAGGCTATCGCTCGGATGAGTTCAAAGACAAAAATGGACATTCCATCTTATGAAGGGAGCCTGGATGCAGAAGAGCTTCTGGATTGGATTCGAGTTCTTGATACTTACTTCGATTATGAAGACATCGAAGAATATAAGAAGATTAGGCATGCTGTTACCAAACTGAAAGGACATGCAGCATTATGGTGGGACGAGCTTCAGGCAGATAAACATTCTAAAGGCAAACAGAAAATCAAAAGCTGGGATCGAATGATTGCAAAAATGAAGGCAAAGTTCATCCCAAGGGATTATCAAATCACACTGTTCAGGTGAATGCAGAACCTGAGATAGAAGTTGATGATGGTGAAGGAATACACCGAAGAATTTTACAAGCTCAATATCATAGCAGGTCATCGGGAGAGCGATGATGAAAAAGTTTCCAGGTATATGAATGGCTTAAGATACGATATCTAGGATGAGATGAGCATGACAATTGTCAGAACAGTTGAGGATGTGTATCAGATGGCATTGAAGGCAGAAGAGAAACTAAGTCGTAAGCCAGCACAGCGAGAATGAGGCAAGAGCCAGCCGAGAGGAAAATCAGTTGCCCAAGACAGGTTTCAGAAATCCAAAGATGACTAGAAGAAGCCTCAGACCCGAATGGAAAGAGGTGGAAGTTCTCAGTTAGGCTAGCACGCTAAACAACAAATGCAGCAGGCAGAACATAGTGGAGGATACGCTGATGTTAATACTTTTCCTCATACTAGAGGTAGAGGAAGAGGTAGAGGAGGAATCATCACATGTTACACATGTGGGAAAAATGGACATAAGGCAGTTGACTATCCAGGTAGGAAGATAGATAAAGGAGAATCTCACATTGCCGAGGCACAAAGGCGAGCTGCTGAAGCAGAGGACGCAGAAGATGGAAGGTCTTTGATGATGAAAAAAGTTCTCGTAACACCCGAGAAGGAGGTGGAGGACACAGCTCAGAGAAGAAGACTGTTCCGAACTACATGCAAGACCAAATACAGGAAATGCAAGGTTATTGTGGATAGCAGAAGCACCGACAATCTCGTTTCAACCGAGATGCTGGAAAAATTAGAGCTGGAAACAATTGATCACCTGAGTCCATCTAAAGTCTCATGGCTACAGAAGGGACATCAGGTGAGTGTCACTAAACAGTGCTTAGTGGACATCAAGATAGGAGGATATAATGATAAAATTCTCTGTGATGTTATTGCTATGGATGTATGTCATTTATTGCTAGGAAGACCATGGCAATATGACAGGAACGCAATTCATGATGGGAAAATGAATACGTACACTTTAGAGAAGAATGGGAGAACACATATGTTACTTTCGATAAAAGATAAGGAGGTGAAACTGAAAGTGAACAACAGGATACTTCTCATGAGTGGGAAGGAACTTCTAGCAGAAGTAAAGAAGAAGGAAGATCCACAATTCTTGGTGGTCAAGAAACCAAGGGTTGTTTTGACCAGCACAAGAGTGGATGATCTGCTGGAGGAAATTCAGGAACTATTGGAAGAGTTCGCGGACATAGTGGTAGACGAATTACCTCATTCATTGCCACCGATGAGGAGCATAAGTCATCATATAGACCTCATAACAGAAGCTAGTTTTCCAAACAAAGCAGCGTACAGGTTGACACTACAGGAGAATGAGGAGGTCAAAAGGTAGGTACAGGAGCTGCTAGATAAAGGACTGGTCAGGGAGAGTCTAAGTCCGTGTGCCGTTCCAACGGTACTAAGTCCAAAGAAGGATGGAGGTTGGAGAATGTGCACTGATTCTAGAGCCATCAACAAGATAACCATTAGGTACAGGTTTCCATTGCCGAGGATGGATGACTTGATGGACTGCTTGAGTGGAGCAGAGGTTTTTTCAAAGGTTGATTTGAAAAGTGGATACCATTAGATTCGCATGAGGGAAGGCGATGAGTGGAAGACGGCCTTCAAAACCAATGAAGAGTTGTACGAATGGTTAGTCATGCCGTTTGGTTTGACGAATGCACCAAGTACATTCATGAGGCTGATGAATGAAGTGCTGAAGGAATTCATTGTTAGGTTTGTCATTGTTTATTTAGATGACATATTGATTTTCAGCAAAATGAAGGAAGAACATCTGAAGCATTTAGATGCAGTAATGAGGAAGCTACAGCAAGAGAAGTTGTTGATCAATGTGAAGAAATCTTCATTTATGAAGACAGAACTCATTTACTTGGGGTTTGTCATATCGGCAAATGAATTGAAGATGGATCCAAGTAAAGTGGAGGTGATTAAAAATTGGCCATCACCAAGAAATGTTTTTGAGGTGAGAAGTTTCCACGGATTGGCAAGTTTCTACAAGAAATTCATTAGGAACTTCAGTGGAATTAGCGCAATGATGATGGACACAGTCAAGAAAAGACATAAATATTTTCATTGGACTGAAGAGGAAGAGAAAAGCTTCAATCTGTTGAAGTGAAGGATCACAGAACAACCGGTTTTGGTGTTGCCAGATTTTGCAAAGGTATTCCAAGTGAAATGTGATGCAAGTGGCTTTGCCATAGGAGCGGTCTTAAGCCAGGAGGACAGACCAATTGCATATTTCAGCGAGAAGCTGGATGAGACAAAGATGAAGTATTCTACGTATGATAAAGAATTTTATGCTATCATACAAGCGTTGAAGAAGTGGAGACATTATCTGAGCCCAAGAGAGTTTGTATTGTATAGTGATAATCATGCATTACAGTTTGTGACTCAGCAAGAGAAGCTAAATCAGAAACATTCTAAATGGGTAGAGTACATGAAGAACTTTATATTTGTAATTAAACACATTTTAGGGACTGTTAACAAAGTGGCTGATGCTTTGAGCAGGAAGTGTTTGTTGCTGCAGGAGTTCAGAGTCAAGACATTGGGTTTTGAAAACCTTAAGGACATGTATGCAGGTGATGTTGATTTTGCAGAGGCATACGAGGCAGCTGAGAATCCAGTTCTCAGAGACAGAACCCCGTGGATGGATTACATGATCCAGAATGGATTGCTGTTCAGAGGCAATCAGTTATGCATTCTGAATTTCTCCATGAGGGAGAATCTGCTAAAAGAAAAGCACAATGGTGGCTTAGCAGGGCATTTTGGCCACGACAAGACATTTGCAAAGCTGAGTGAAGCCTAATTTTGGCCGAAGATGCGAACAGATGTCAAAAGGTTTGTTGACAGGTGCATAATTTGTCAGCATTCAAAGGGAAGAAAGCAGAAAGCGGGATTCTATCAATCATTACCCATACTTGAGAGGCCATGGGATGAAATCAACATGGATTTCGTATTGGGATTACCAAGGACACAAAGAGGACATGACTCGATCTTTGTAGTGGTCGACAGGTTTTCCAAAATGGCACATTTTATTCCATGCCAGAAGACCAGCGATGCGACTCATATCGCAAATTTGTTCTTCAAGCAGATTGTTAGACTTCATGGTTTACCCAGAAGCATTGTATCGGATAGGGATACAAAGTTCATTGGACATTTATGGAGGACACTCTGGAAGAAGATGGGAACTAACTTGATGTTTAGTTCATCCTATCATCCTCAAACAGATGGGAAAATAGAGGTTGTAAATCGAAGCCTTGGAGATTTATTAAGAAGCCTGGTGACGGAGCACCATAGCAGTTGGGATAATGTGTTGCCACAGGCAGAATTCACTTACAATGATTTAGTGAACAGAAGCACAGGGAAAATTCCATTTGAGATTGTATATGGCAGGCATCCGAGAGGAGTATCTAAACTGAGGGACTCAGAACAGATAATCACAAAGAGTGCAAGTGCTGAAGAATTCACAGAGGCGATGGAAGAACTTCACGGCAGAGTGAAGCAGCGATTGCTGGAGTCGAACCAGGAATATAAACGCAGAGCGGATCAGCATAGAAGACAACTTCAGTTCAAGGTTGGTGATCTAGTTCTGGCGCATCTGAGGAAAGAAAGGTTCCCAAGGGGAACATACAACAAGTTGAAGATGAAGAAAATTGGGCCATGCAGAGTCCTAAAGAAGTTGGGAGAAAACGCTTATGAGATTGAGTTGCCGGATGAGATAGGAATATCTTCGACATTCAATGTTTCATAATTATATCCATATAAGGCTGAGGAAACAGGAACTGGAATTGATGAACAGCCAGAGGTCCGGTGGTAGAAGAAGATGCCGATTGCAGAAAGTCCACAGATTGGAGAAAGTCAGGAAAAGAACCAGACGAAAGTAATACTTCGAGTATCTAGTGAAATGGAAGAATCATCCAGTGGAAGATGGCAGTTGGGAGATAGAAGCAGTTATCCAAAAGCATGGAAAAACCGTACAGGAGCTCATGGATAGGAGCCCATGAAAGTTTTTAAGCCGAGGAGTATGATGCAGGAGCATCGCCAACTCAACAAGCGAGCTAGCACATCAAGCGAAAGATCAGCTGGAGAAACAAACCCAAATTTTGAAAAGTGATTTGGGATTGTAGCGCAAGTCTTAAATGATCCTGTATGAAGGAGCGCCTTTTGTATGTTGTATCAAACCTCGAGCCATATGCTCTTGTCTGAAATAGATAGGAGGCATTTAATAGGTTTAATGCAGGTAGATAGGATTTTATTTCCAGATTAGACAGTTTTAGAGTCTGAGAGGGAAAACAGATAGACACCCTCGTTGTATCATTGTAACATTATTTAGAATCAAGCATTCAGAAGAGAAGAGAAAGCAGAGAACTTGTGGAGAACACCCATGTATAGATGTTGAATTAATAGAATGGAATTCTGATTCAAATTCATGGCTGGTGTTGTTTCTCTGTGTATGTCGTTTAGGTGCTCATGAATGTTTGTTTTCTGGTGATGCATTTTCTTTGTATATGTTGTGCATGTGATTTCAGGTTTTAGCTAAAGTATGAAAGGGAAGAGGATAAGTTTCAATTGTTTCTCTATCTGAGCCGGGAGATTCCTGCAAGGTGTGCAGTTGAATTCATCCACAAGGAGTGCGTCGATGAAGGCTCAGTAGCTGAACCTTTTGATTTTATTTTCCCAGGAGTTGATTTGGGTTATTGAGGTCCTGCAAGGAGCGTGCAGGCTGGATAAGAAGAAGTCTCAGCTGTTAGTCTGAGTAAAGGATTTAGACGACTACTGCTGCAGGGAGTGCACAGAGTCTGAAAGATTCAACACTTAGAAAGCATTGAATGCTGAGCGCGAGTAGTGCGCGCAAGCTCAAGAGGGATAGTTCCTTCATAGTATGGTTTAAAGATAGCCAGGAGGTTTTGGTTCAAGGAATGTTTGAGAAGGAAGTACAAATACAGGAGTTGGAGAACAAGTTATGAGAAAGAACCTGTAGTTTCTCAAGAAATCCTCAAAGGGGAAGAATCAACAGTCAGGGCTCGCAGGAGAAATCAGCGAAATCCCGTTAGCCGTCAGATCTTTGGAAAGTTGCGCAAGGGTTAAGTCCCCAGGTTAGAGGAAGAACCCAAGGATTCATTGGGACATTAAGGTCATCGGGATTTCCGTAGACAAGAGGATCGAGCATATTGAAATCGCGATCTGCGATTTCCCAAGAGGGTTGGAACTATTGATCGCAAAAAGGACACATGGTGGGAGATCCCGAAGAGTTGGGTTCGTAAATTTGCGGTTCTTGCTCACAAAGGAATTGCTGAAATAGAAATCACGATTTTGCGATCCCCAATAAGCAGAGAAAGGAGCGGTGACATGGAGGAGAGAGCCTGCACGTGTATCGAGGTTCGACATCTCGGAGTTTCCGGAAGCATAGGTTCTACGCATATCAAAACCGCGAAGTCTGAAACTCTGATGGGGAGCAGGTCCTGGTCTCGTGGAATGACATGTCATATGCGGAAGGGGCTAACCTGAAGGAGCTTGGGAGAGAGAGACAGGTGCCATCGCAAATCGGGGTTCGGAGATTTGTGGTGCTAGTGAAACGCGACATCGCATATGTCGATTTCCCGATAGGGAAATCCCTGATAGGAATGAAGAAGCATCGGCATTGAGACCCATCAGGTTTTGGGGTTTGTGTAGCACAAGGAACGTGCCCACGAGTTTCGTGATAACGCAAAACCCGATTTCCCGATAAGACAAAGGGGAGATCGCAGGGAGAGAGTTATGTGGGTATTGAAGGGGTCCCGATAAGGGATAAGAATAGTATTTTAGCTCTTCGGGCCCGTGAAGAACAAGGTCTTGGTGATCGCGGATGTGTGTCGGGTGCCGTCTGCGTCAGATTGTCTTTGGGAACACTCAATAGAAAAATTGAAGGTTCACTCAAAAAATTAAAATTGGGAAAAATATTGGGAATTAAACTCATGGATAAAATCCCCTTTTTGGACCCCTCCTCTCTTGTGGATTAATCAACCCCCATCTCTATCCATGTCCCCCCAACAACTGGCATCACATTTTATTTCTTAAAATTCAGAAATACAATTTGCATATTACATCACTTGGCCATAGCCACATTCATATCTACATTAAGAATTAATTAAACCTGGGATTATAGCAGAGACATTACATTCCCACTCCCCTAAAATTGTGCATTGTCCTCGGTGCACAACACTATGTCGATAGAAATGCACAAATTTACATCATAATTTACTAAGAAATACAATTATTCAATTTTTATACAACTCCAACAATAGTTTCATACATAATCTCCTATTAATATCAACCCACCGATCGAAGGAATGCACCCCCTTCACTTCTCTTAGTCCATCGAGTTGTACCATTATTTTATTAGTGCCCCCAATGTAGGTCTACTAGGACTCTGAGATGTAGTTCTGGAACTTTAACTTCCCAAAATGGAGTCTTGCATTCTTATATTTTGTTTTCTTCAAAATTGTCAAAAATTTGTGGGTACTCCTCCCACATTCTTTCCTCGTGCTCCCATGTAGAATCTTTAGGAACATAGTAGGTTCATTAGACCTTCACTAGGTCAATTGGTTTGTTTCTGAGAACTTTGAATTTTTGGTCTAGGAAGCGCACTAATTCCACCTAGAAATATACTTTGTGTTCCACCTAGATCACAGTCCAATCAATTATGTCGTTAGGGTCATGCACATATTTCTTTAATGACACATGAAATATATTATGCACTCTCATGGATGTAGGGAAAGATAACATGTATGAAATCGGTCCTATATTCTCATAGCAAACTTCTCTTCACTTTAACTTTTAAAAATACACATTCTACCACTTTAAAATATGTTAAAAATTTGTTCTTGTTTACATAAAGAAAATTCATGTGTTAGGAAACATTTAAATTCTTCTTGATTTTTTCCATTTTCTCTTCTATTTCCTTCAACAAATATGGCCCATTAACAAATTTTCCTATTGGGTTATCCCAACTCACTAGTGTGTTACACTTCCTACCACACAAGTCTTAGAATGGGCTCATTTTTAATGATGCCTGGTACCCATTATTGTAATCAAATTCAACTAAATCAATATAGTCTTCCCACTTGGATGGATGGTCCATCACATACATTCTGGCAATGTCTTCAATTATAATGTTAGTCCTCTCTATTTTCCCATCTGATTCTGGGTGATATGTTGTACAAAGATTTAAATTTGTCCCAAATCCTTTGAACAAGCCTTTCAAGAAATTGGATGTAAATTTTGGATCTTTGTCTGAAACGATTGCCTTGGGCACTCCATGTAGGCTAGAAACTTATTTCATATATATATCTACAATATTTCTTTCCCTTTTTCTAGTCTTCATTGGAATAAAATGTGCAACCTTAGTCAATTTATCCACCACTACAATGATGGAATCATGTTGCTTCACCTTTCTAGGTAGCTTGGTAATAAAATCCATTGTGACAACTTCCCACTACCATTCTAGAATGGGCAATGGTTGAAATAGTATACATGGATTTCTATTTTAGTCTTCACTTTTTGGCACTATAGACACCTAACTATATAATTATCCACTTCCTTCTTCATTCTTGGCCAAAATTATTGGCTTCTTACAACTGCAATTGATTTATGATATCATGGGTGCCCAACATAGGGTATATTGTGCATTTCTCTCATTAATGTATTATCTGATTATAATTCAACATGTATACTTTTCCTCTGTACATGATGATTCCATCCTCTTGCAACTCATAATATTTAATTTTTTTTTGTAAATTGTCTTGTTGTAATGTTCCTTTTATTTTCAAGTAGTGTTGATCTGAATTTGTTGCTTCAATAAATTTATATTTTATCTCAATCTTATACATGCTAATGGTTGTAGCATGCATCTCATGTGTGTTAGAAATAATAGGTGTTCTTATTTAACCATAGACAATATCTCAATATTTTCACCCAACCATAGGAACAAAGGCCACCCCTGAGCACCTTAACCTTGACAGACAAGAATAATTTTGGAAGTAAACCCTAGAACCAATAGCCAACCAAGGCAATGTATTTCTCTCCTGTTATCACCATAACAAATTTATGTGGGAGATCTGGTTTTCAAAACTTAGCAAGGTGCTAAACTGATGTGGAGGCATGATAAATTGGAGGACAGGTCCAAATATAGCAGGAGAAGGCTAAATCTAGTGGTAGTGCGAAGTTGATGGGACCCGACAAGTCACAGATTGTGGGTGCTACAGATCAATGGTTGAAGATTATTTCAAGGGGATAACATGCACGGAGGATAATTCTCGAAAGTGGGCAGAAAGGAGAACCGTGATTTAATGTCGGGACTGTGTGGCACCACCGGGTGCATTTCGGAGTGATAAGTGGGTTGCCCCAAACTAATTCCCCTCACCCCCGAAATCAGAAAAGTATATAAAGGGGGCACTCGTCGTTATTTTATTATTTTTCAAAAAACTTGAACGTTGAAAGTTGGCGCGACCACTCCATTCAAACTAAAGCTCAACATCACGACCAAACTCACGCCTTTTATGCTCATTTACAGGTATTTTCCATCGCCACCATGGACCCTGTCATTATGTCAGTAGCAGAGAAAGACCCCATGTCAAACAAAGAAGCCCTAATTCACAGAGATTCATATGTGTTCGACACTGAAGTCACCATTTCACCCATATCCGTATCCAGAGCTAACATGTCTGAAAATGTAGGGAAGCATACACCCTTCCTTGAAGTAGTCCAGGGCAATGTATTCCCTTACACTGTCGAGGTCATGTTCCCTTTCCCTGAATTCATAGGTTGGTGCACTGAGTAGTATTCATGGGAAGAGAAAGTTGTCTTAAATAAACAAGGGTCAAAGGTCCTATGTAGGGTGGAGAGTCTGTCAATTTGAAGCACCCTCAGCATACTAGAGTCCCTCTCCACAACGTCTGAACCGTTTGACGAATAAAAGCTAATCATGGTTTATATAGAATATCCCCTAGAAGTCAAAGACCTATTTTTGCAAACAATTGTCAAACCAGAGCATTTTTCCGAAGGTCTGTCCCTGCCAATGAGTGTAAATATCATGGTTATTGAATTCCAATGGGCATGTTCCATATTGAGTCATATTTTAGTCTAGATAATGACAAGTATGTGGTCAAGGTCATGTTAGGTTTTGTGTTGGATTTTTTCTAGTTAGTGTCTAGTCAGTCAGTTTGCATCAGCTTCGATAAATTCATAGCTAATAATATCCACAAGCAACTAATGAATTTTCAGTCACTAAGACATTTAAGATATTATACATACTTGTTGAAGATTTCCCTAGAGACAAACACGAGAGATTTCCCTGAATCATCATTCATATCAACTGAATTTAAAAGAATCGCAATGCTCATTTTTATCAACAAGGTCATGTCCAGGGTCTACAACGTGATTTTCAACACCAACCTGCCAAGAGTCCTAGATGACATGAGGAGCTATTTACAACCAAATCTAGAAAACAGAGTGGGGAACTAGGTGTTGTTCATGCATTCAACAATGATATGGGTTTATGGTTGTCATGAATCCCCCTATCTTATGCCTATTTTTATGACACCCAGAGTCTTTTCCCTAGAGTTCATTAGGAAAAGAATCATATCATAGATAGAGAACTTCCTAAAACTACACAAGGCATCCAACCCCAAATTCCCTTTCATCATTGGAACCTTCATTGTCAAGACAAGATCATGCTTATCTCAGGTCCAAGAAAAGCTCAAGGAGTTTGGATTTGCAAAACTACATGGAAGAAAATATGATCCACATCATATCATATCCAAGATAAGACTGATAAACAAACAGGCCCCCTATGATCATGAACATGTTGAGGGTTTTGACAAATTGGAAAATATAGATGTTTGTGCTGATATGGAAGCAATATTGCAACCAACTAAAACAAATCAAGTGGAGGCAACCCTGCAACAGAATCAAACACAACAAGCTCCTCATAAGATGATATTTAAAGTCCCCAAGGTGAGTGTTTACAAAAAAAGGAGCAGTTCAGAGGCCTTGAGCACTTGCAGTCAATAGACTTCCCCTAAAAATATGATGATCACGCAATCCCCATAGAGAGTGGATTCGGAGGAGGAAGAGCCTAAAGAACATGGAAACATGGATATGGTGGAGAGTAGCATCAACAATGTAGAAGTTGGGAAAGGAAGCAAGCTCCAAAGTGGAGGCAGATCAAGGACTTTCAGCAGCAAAAAGAACATCTTTGATAAGGCATTTGGAGCAGCCTATCAATCTAAAGAAGATATGGCAAAGAAATATGCTGAGAAAGGAAACTTGGATATGAATGAAATGAGGGAGTTAATCCCTGAAGGAGAGAAGATATCTTAGCATAAGTCTTCTTTGTTCACAGTGAGAGATGTAGAGAAGAAAACATTCAATATAGCGGTTGCAGATGAGGATAAAGTATCTGAGATCAAGTTAAAATATGAAAACATTAGTGCTCTAGACAAAGTGAAATTCCACAGGAATACCAGTGACATGTTGTATTCAGATTACTTGGGTTTAATCCTAAATAATTCAAAGATGTCAACTTATGAAATTAAGTTGGAAGGGAAGTTGAGGTAAGAAAAAGAATCCAACAGAGCTTGGAAAACTCAGATCAAGAGGCTAGAATCTGAAGGCCCTCAGGGAGTGAAATCCTCCTTAGAAGAGAAAGACAATTTGATTTAAAGATTGAAGAAGAAACTAAAAATGTCTACCACAAAGCATCCACAAACAACAAAACTGGTTGCTCTAGAATAGGAGAAGGAGGCATTTCGACAAGAGGCATTGAATTACAAGGCCAAGGTATTACAGCTGGAGTAAGAAGAAGGGAATTGGTCACAAGGACAGACATAAGTACCAAAAATGGTTGTAGTTGTACCTTCTACTGCAGAAGTTGGGCAAAGCACCGAAGGACTTGTCCAGGCTATGTCCCAAGTTAGCCTGAAGGTAGGAGAAATCAAAGGTCTAAAGGGAGATATAGAGAAATTGAAGCAAGAAATGAAAACAAAATATGAGAGAATGGCTTAGTTCCAAAAGGAGAATCAAGCTTTGCAGGAAAGAGTAGATAAGATGAAAACAAGGTTGAGAGGCAAAGGATTGTTGCAGGGGCCAAACATATCATCTGGGATTCTATTATTGTTGAATCTGCTAAGTTCGGGGTGTACTTGAACTTTATCAATGACAAAGATAGCATGGCCATCACAACTAGAAGCAGGTGCACTGTTGTAAATGAGGCCCTGGAAAAGAAACTATCAGAGTGGGCCCAGAATTCCATAAACCTACTAAATTCCATCCCCACTGCATAACTTCATACCATTGGGGTCAAAGATAGGACTACATTGATCATCTGGGCCAGGAGGGTCATTTCCAATCATAACCTGCTAAAATCAATCCAAACCAAGGCCATACAGATGGAGCAGAGTATACAGGAATTGAAAGATCTATTTGAAGAGTTGTTCATAAAAAGAATCCCACCATTTTGGGATGGCAAAGGAAAATTGTATGATCAAGAGGAATACAACTCTTTCCTCGCCCAATGCAGAATGGATCACTCCAAGTTTTAAATCATGAAGGAAAACTTGAAAGGAGAAACCTTGGTGGAATATTTGATCACAAATTTTGAGATCTTGCATTAGTTCAAGACAGTGAAGATTGGATTTCCAGTCATGACGTATGCCTCTTGCATTGACCTGGAGATACTAATTAAAGAAATGATGGACTACGATATACCTTATGACTTGCAGTGGAAAGAGATAGTGCGGTTGGGTAACACAAAGCGCAGTTTTCCAAAAACCAACAGATGATGCCCAAGTGTCACCAAAGTGGCAGATCCAACAAAGCATCAAAATAGGACAAATGGCAAAGGAATAAGTTGAAGAGTCATAGGAATCATCAGTTGGTTCATGAAATGTTTTTTATCAATCATTGTAATCGGTTCCCATACCGAAACTGTCATGTTGTAATTATTGTAATCAATTTTAGAAGTTGAAACATTTCAATTCAGCTATTGTAATCGATTTCAAATTGAAGGAACTTGAATTGTATAAATATTAGAAGTTCCAAATGTATTAATGTTGGCAGAAGTGAAAATGAACCTCATTAGTTGTTCTGAACTAAATTGTAATTTTCTAGAGCTGAATTGAATACATATGCATACAATTTTGAATTCTCTATGAAAATATTCTAATGGTCGTGATATGAGTTTTGTCTTCTCTCATTGTATGTATTTCCGGTATTCTTTAACTCCATTTACACCGCCTTTTGTTTAAATTTGGATATTTTAAAATCCATAATTCATCTTGTGATGCTCTTGGATTAAGCAATTTAAACTGTGTTAAGTTCTTCATAACTAATTCAAAATTCATTTCATAAATGCTCTGATGCAGTTACTTGTTTTCTGTTTCTTCTTACACTCTGCAAACTTCAATTTATAACTCAGATTCATCGCCTCATTTATCCTTTATCTTATGGAGAGTTATACTATCAAGTCAATGTTTTCATTCATTTTTAGAATTTTGACTCCATAGCCCTAAGTGCCCCTCCCCTTCCTTGGTAGTAAATTTATAAAAAAAAAAAAAAAAACAAACTAAACCTAGCCATTGAATTGCCAAAGAAACACCAAGTGACATGAGAGATCTCTCTCTGAGATGAGTAGGCTAGTTCCCAGCTCTAAAGTTGGTTTGTAGGTTACCTTTATCGTTTGTTTATTAGCTGAACAAATTTACAGAGTGCTAACATCCTGGCACCGTTGTCGGGGATCGAAAGTGAAATCTTCCCTAGAAAAAGAACGACTTAAAGCTTCATATTTGATTCCTGAGGGTGACAGTGAATCAAAAACCTTATTGGTTGAGACTATTTTTACCCTGTTGACTCCATTACCAAGAGACCAGTAGCACAAACTAGTTTGAGCTAGAAATCCTGACTCCCAAGAGAATTCACACTAGGAGAAGCCCATACCCAGAAGTTGCAATCCCTGTGTCTGATCCTGAGAAACTTGTACAAAAAGGAAAAGAAAGGCCAATAATCCCAGCTTTGTGTTTAGACAAATATATATCCTTTCCCAAAGATGGAGTAACAAGCATCGAAGATCTTGAGTTTTATGTGAAATTTGAGAAAACTTTGTTTAGAACTAAATCTGAATCTTGTTTGAAAGAGGTCATATTTGAAGAAGAGAGGTTCCAAGATTTAATTTTATCTTCCTCTACCAAACCTATTTTGACCCATACTCAAAACCAACAGCCACTTCAAGTCCTCACAACAACCATGGAAGATAGGTTTTCTGCTCTTGTATTGTCTGCTCAGTTACATGATTTTCCCCAAGAGTATAATCTAAGGATTGAGTTGTATGATGTTGAAGGCAGTGTGTCAGCCCAGAAGCATCTAGACTGGTTCAATGATTTTATAGAATTAGAAGAAGTATATTTTGAGGATGCAAAAATGAGGTTGTTTGCACAAATTCTTGCAAGAGAAGTCAGAAAGTGGTTCAGAGCTCTCCCAACAACCAGTATCATAAATTTTGAAGCCTTCGAAACCAGTTTCCTTGAAAAATGGGGGGACAAGAAAAACCTCCTTCAGTTGTTAACTCAGTATAACAACATGAGGAGGTCACCTAATGAAACCATGCAAGAGTTTTTAGCTATGTTTGTGAAGGTCTATAATTTAATTCCTACTAAGGTAAAGCCCCCCCTAAAGCTGCTCAACTCAGATATGTTGATTCATTTGAAAGTGATTTTTCTTTGTTGTTGAGGGAAAGAATATCTACCTCATTATATGACATGATGAATGATCCAATAGAAGTATAAGTGAACCTAATGGCCTCATGAAAGATCAAATCCAACTCTGGCAGAGACATGAACAAAGTTCAAGACAAGGCACAAGCTTCAACCTCACAAACATTAGAAGACAGGGTTGAAACAATGATGAAAAATATGGAAAAAATGATGGAGAGAATGCCTTTAGATAATAATCCTAACACTAGAGAACAGGATGATTCCCCACCCATAAATAAGAGAAGACCAACATTCCCACAAATCAGACAAAGAGATCAAAGGAATCAGGGGGATCAGCAAATAAGACCTCCTTTTCAAAATAATTATGTAAATGATAATTATGATGACAATTTTGAAGACAACATGCATTTTTGTGATGATGACGAGACAGAGGTATTTTTGACTCAAGAATAACATGACCAGTTCATGGATGGTAATGAAATATTCATGTAGGAAAATGAGGAGAGGTTGTGAGTAGAAAGACAAGATTACCAAACAAGGTTGCAGAATGCCATCATGCAATTCCAGAGACAATATGATCTTTGAAATCAGTAAGTGCCTACAAACCCCCAGAGGGAAACCCGCCAAAGGGAAATACTCCAAAGGGAAAACCTACCAAAGAAGATCAGAATAATATACCTTCTTCAAGTTATCCAAAAAAGGACTCTGTTGCAAAAAATGTTGTGGACAAAGGAAAGAAAATGGAAGAATCCCAGAAAAAAGTACCTGAAACAAGAAAGGAGATAGTCACCAAAGAGGTAGAGAAAACCTCACCCTCATTTAATTTTGAAAGTGATATGGCCAAGATTAAAATCTATGTACCATTCAATGAATTGATAAAAAACAACGAATATAGAAATCAGATCATAAAGATGCTTAAGATGGAACAAACTTCCAACACTTTGGACATACAAGACAATCATCCTGCCATCTTATTTGACCCACGTGTGGATGAAAATAGTGATGCTAAAGAGGTCCCTCCTTTCTATGTCAGCCTAAATATCCATGATATGACTCTGTACAATGCCATCTTAGATTCAGGAGCATCTCATAACTTGATTCCCAAGGTGGTCATGGACCAATAGGGCCTTGACATCACAAGACCTTGCAAAGATATTTTATCCTTTGATTCAAGGAAGGTGGAGTGCTTAGGCATAATCAAATATCTAGTGGTATCCTTGTCTCAAATCCCAACAAAGAATATGATCATGGATGTAGTGGTTTTTGATATCCCTCCCAAGTTTGGCATGTTGTTATCTAGGTCATGGGATGCAAAGTTGAAGGGAACTCTTCAGATGGAGATGTCATATGCCACCATCCCTATCTTTGTTCAAGATAGGAGATTGTACATAGAGGTTTTTCTCAAATACATGGTCAGTAACAAGTCACATCCAAGTAACCATCCCATCTACTATATGGATACTGAGTTGGGGTCTTCCATTTTCTTCAATGATCTGTGTTTTGAAGACAAAGGGCTAGAGATTGATATGGTTGTCAAAGATAAATCTGATCAGCAGATTGAGAAGTTTTCAGAGCAGTAGGAAAGTGCATAAAATGATACATGGAGCATGAGCTTTGATGGAGTTGTCAGCATACAGGGGGCAGGAGTTGGTCTGTGGATTAACCCCCCATATGGGCTACAAAACTGTGCTCTTATAATCTAGCTTTTGATTGCAAAAACAATATGGTTGAATATGAGGCATTGGTGTTAGGATTGAAGACTTTAAAAGAAATGGGTGCTAAGAGGATAGTTGTTCATGGGGATTCTGAGTTGATCATAAATCGGGTGAAGGGAATATATCAAGCCAAGCACCCCAAATTAAGAGCATACATGAATACAATGCTTGACCTGCTTGAAGAATTTTCAGAATATAGCCTTTCAGAAATTCCAAGGGGTCAGAATTAGATTGTTGATGGCCTTGCCACTTCAGCTTCAGTTTTCAAAATTTGAGTCTTTCCTAGTAGGGGATATGAACTTGAGATCAAACACAAACCAACAGTGCCTGATAATATTAAGTATTGGCAAGTTTTTCAAGATGATAAAAAAATATAAAGTTTCCTCAAAATGGAAGATGGATTTGAGAATTGGAATATTGATGAAGAATATTGTGATGAAGAGGTGGATGCAGTTGTGTTCACAAATGATGGTTACTTTGAAAATCAGATTGTTGGTAGAGATATAGTGCAATTGAAAAGTAACATAATTCCCAAGGGCCTGGTCCCATTGGAGAAAATCTTCGATAACAATGATGTGGCTAGGAGTCCAAAGATTACTGTAAATGAAGAGGAGGTTGAAGATTGAAACATTGGGACTCAGGAAGATCCCAATATCATTAATCTATCCAAAACACTTAGCCTAGAAGTCAGGAAGAGATATATAAATTTTATGAAATAATTCATTGATGTTTTTTCCTGTATCTATGAAGATATGAAATTTTATGACACCAAAGTAATTCAACATGTGATCCCAATCAAAGAAGATCATAAACCTTTCAAATAGAAACTAATAAGAATAAATCCTTTGTTACTTCCCTTGATTGAGAAAGAGATAAAGAAGTTGTTTGAAGCCAATATCATAGTATCTTTGAGGTTTTCCAAATGGGTGGCAAATTTGGTGCCTGTTAGAAAGAAGAGTGGGGAGATCAGATTGTGCATGGACTTCAGAAATATGAATAGGGTGTCTCTCAAAGATAACTACCCACTGCCTAAAATGGATCACATTCTACAGAAAGTGGTATGTTCTCAAAAAATGTCAATTTTGGATGGTTTCTCTGGGTACAATTAGATCATGGTGCACTCTGATGATCAGGAAAAGACAACATTCACAACACCATGGGGCACATTCATGTATGCGAAGATGCCTTTTGGGCTCATGAATGCAGGGGAAACATTTCAAAGAGATATGGACATAGCTTTTGTTGATGAGAAAGACAAATTCATTGTTATCTACCTAGATGATATCACTGTGTACTCAATTTCTAATGAAGAACACCTCAAGCATTTAAGAAAGGCTTTTCAGAAGTGCAGAAAGTTTGGCATATCAATGAACCCCAAGTAGTCAAATTTTGGCATGGAATAAGGGAAGCTACTGGGTCACATTATTTCAAAATAAGGGATAAATATGGATCCCAATAGAGTTGAGGGGATCTTAAAAATTGGCATACCCAGAAGCGAAACAGAAGTGCAATCTTTCCTGGGGAAAGTGAATTTTCTGAGAAGATTCATCCCTAACCTGGCTGAAATCATAAAGTACATCACTAACATGCTCAAGAAAGGAAATGAGATAAAGTGGACCCCAGAAGACATAAAATCCTTTGAAGACATTAAAGTGGCATTGACAAAGGCCCTAGTTCTGTCTATTCCTAACTTTGAATAGACTTTATATTGTTCTCTTTTGCCTCAGAGCACACCATTGATGGTGTCTTACTACAGAAGGATGAGAAAATTTTTGAGAAGCCTATAGCATACTATAGAAGGGCATTGAGGGATGCCCCATTGAAGTATGATATCATGGAAAAGCAAGCATATGCACTATTCAAGGCCCTAAAAGAGTTTAGAGTCTACATCCTGCATTTTCATACCATTTCTTATGTGCCCAACAGTTCTGTGAAAGACATTTTAACTCAGCTTGACCCTAAGGAAAAAATAGGAAAGTGGATAGTTGTATTGTTGGAATATGACCTTGAGATCAAAGTTGATCAAGGGACAAGGACTTTACAAGCTGATGGCACAAGCAAATTGTGAGTTCTCGGGAATATATTTCATTTCCGACTTGTTAGCAGATTCGGAAGGAGAAAGTGCCCCCTAGATATCCCAAAGATTTCTTGACTCTCCATGGTATGCAAATACCATTTATGTGTTGAGAAATTTGCAGGCTCCTCCTAAATTGAGTAAAACCAAGGCCAGGTTCTTAAAACTGAAAGAAACAAAGTTTTGTATTGTATATCAATCTCTATATTGGAAGGATCCAGGGGGAATCTTATTGAGCTATTTACCAGAGGAAGAGGCAGAGAAAACCATCAGAGAATTCCATAAGGGTGACTCTGGAGGACACCATTATTGGAAAACTATTGTTCACAAGATATTGAGGGTTGGGTTCTATTGGCCTAGCATTTTTTCTGATGTCTATAAAGAAGTTTCAAAATGTCATGAGTGCCAAATTTTTGATGGGAAGAGAAAATTGCAGCCTTTTCCCTTGAAGCCCATCTCTGTTGAAGAACATTTCCGACAATGGGGCCTTGATTTCATAGGAGAGATTCATCCACAATCCCTAGCTCAGCACAAGTGGATTCTAATATCCACAGATTACTTCACTAAGTGGATCAAGGCAGTTCCCACCAAGCAGGCCACAGTTGTTGTTATCATCCAATTTTTGGAAGACAATATTTTGTCTAGGTTTGGGTGTCCAGTCAAGATCCTTACAGAAAATGCAGCAGCATTTAAGTCTAAAAAGATGGAGAAATTTTGCAGGGACTAAATTATAACTCTTGGCCACTCCACACCTTATTATCCTCAAGGTAATGGTTTGGTTGAGTCATCCAACAAGAGCTTAACCGGAATCATCAAAAAGATGTTGCAAGATAACAAGAAAGCTTGCCACAAAAAGCTCATCCATGCACTATGGGTTGACAAAATCACTCCAAAAAAATCTATTACCACTTCACCCTTCCATATTGTTTATGGCACAGAGGTAATTTTTCCTACGACTTTGGGGTTGCGAGTGATGAGGATATTGCAGAAGCAGGATGATGAAGTAGATGCCACTCGAAGAAGAAATGATGAACTAATCTATGTCTAGTAGATAAGAGAAAAAGCCTTTAACAATGCTCAACTGCACCAAGACAAGATTAAAAGGATTTTGACAAGCATACCAAGGAGGGTGAGTTCAAAGTGGGAGACTTGGTATTTAGATGGGATGTCAGAAATGAATACAAGGGAATGCATGGGAAATTTTACCATTTATGGCTGGGACCTTTCAAAATCGTGGTGTACCATGGGAATAATGCTTATATGATATAGGAAAGCAATGGAGACATCAATGGAGGAGGACCTGTGAAAGGCAGGTTCCTCAAACATTATATCATTTAAGGGAACCATCACCCTTTCCATTCATTGTATATAATCATTTTGCTTTTTCAGTTGAAGCAGTTGAAACTAAATCAACAGAATTGAAGCCTAAGGTGAAGTCCTTGAGTTATGTTGAGTAGATTTTGAGTTTTCTAAATAAATGTTGGTAAATTCTATTGCAGGAGTAAATCATAGCCCAATGGGTAGGCACTCGATCTGTTGTTCTTCTCTACCTCGCAAGGAGGATATCATCCCTAGTTGGAGCCCATGTTATCACCATAACAAATTTTTGTGGGAGATCTGGTTTTCAAAACTTAGCAAGGTGATAAACTGATGTGGAGGCATGCTAAACTAGAGGATAGGGCCAAATCCAGCAGGAGAAGGATAAATCTAGCGGTAGTGTGTAGTTGATGGGACCCGATAGGTCACAGATCGCAGGCACTATAGATCAACAGTCGGAGATCATTTCGAGGGGAGAACTTGTGCGGAGGATAATTCCCAAAAGCGGGCTGAAAACTAAACCGTGGTTTCGTGTCGGAACCATGTGGCGCCACCAAGTGCATTTCGGGGTGATAAGCAAGTTGCCCCAAACCACTCCCCCTCGCCCCCAAAATTGGAAAAGTATATAAAGGGGGAACTCATCATTATTTTATTATTTTCAAATAACTGGAACGTTGAAAGTTGGCGTGACCACTCCATTCAAACTGAAGCTCAACAACATGACCAACCACATGCCTTTTCCGCTCATTTATAGGTATTTTCCATCGCCACCATGGACCCAGTCATTGTGTCAACAGCAGAGAAAGACCCCATGTCAAATTAAGAATACCTAATTGACAAAGATTCAGATGTGTTTGACACTGAAATCACCATTTCTCCCATCTTTGTATACAGAGCTAACCTGAATGACAATGTAGGGAAGAAAACACCCTTCCTTGAAGCAGTCCAAGCCACTATAGTCCCTTCCATTTTCAAGGTCATGTTCCCTTTCCATGAATTCATAGGTTGGTGCGCTGATCAATATTCACAAGAAGAGAAAGTAATCAGTTTTATAAGCTGAAACTCAAATTCATCTTGTAATCGGTTTTAGAAGATGAAATGTTTTAGTTCATCTATTGTAATCGGTTTCAAATTGAAGGAACTCAAATTGTATAAATATTAAGAGTTCCAAATGTATTAATGTTGGTAGAAGTGAAAGGGCACCTCATTAGTTGTTATGAACTAATTTGTAATTTTCTGGAGATGAATTGAATACATATGCAAAAGCTTTTGAAGTCTCTATGAAAATATTCTAATGGTGGTGATATGAGTTTTGTCTTCTCTCATTGTATGTATTTCCGGTGTTCTTTAATTCCATTTACACCATCTTATGTTTAAATTTGGATATTTTAAAATCCAGAATTCATCGTGTGATGCTCTTGGCTTAAGAAATTTAAACTATGTTAAGTTCTTCATAACTAATTCATAAATTCTCTAATGTAGTTACTTGTTTTCTGCTTCTTCTTACACTCTGTAAACTTCAATTTATAACTCAGATTCATCACCTCATTTAGCCTTTATCCTCTGGAGAGTTCTACTAGCCAGTCAATTTTTTCATTCTTTTTCAGAATTTTGATTTCATAGCTCTAAGTGCCCCTCCCCTTCCTTACTAGAAAATTTATAAAAAAAACCCCAAAACAAACTAAACCTAGCCATTGAATTTCCAAAGAAACACCAAGTGACATGAGAGAGCCCTCTCTTAGCTAAGCAGGCTAGTACTCAGCTCTAAATTTGGTTTGTAGGTTACCTCTGTTGTTTGTTTATCAACCGAACAAATTTATAGAGTGCTAACATCTCCAAACCTAACATACCAAGAATAAAGTCGAAAATATAACAATGTAGAAATTCCAAACCATAATCAAAGACCAGGTCACTACTTCAATAGTTTCATCTCTCCTCCAGTCATGTGCACCACTTATCCTTATGCAGCCGTGAGAGTGAGTGAGTACAAATGAGCTCTAGCGCCCCCTATTTATACTACTTCAACTCACCTAACTGGGCCGAATTATCTTCCTGAAGGATAGTAACTCAATATTAATTATTCTCTTGAATCGACTTGTCTTCTAGGGTTATTATACAACGTTTTAGGGTTTCTATTGCTTCCCAGAATATTCTAGTCTTTTCAAAGGTTACACATAGAGGTTAATACCTCCTGCAAATACCAAAATATTAACACTCCCTCCTAGTTAGGGAGGTATTAAAGGTAATGGTCTTAAGCACAAACAAATCATTCAACCAGTAGCATCAGCATAGAAACATAGGCTACCTCATGATCAAATGACAAGCACCATCATCACTATCCAGCTATATAGTCTCCATGGAACCAGAACAATTCCATCCAATAGAACACAACTGTGTCTATTCATAGTAGTATACGACTACTATCCAGTGGTACACAACCACTCCTAATAACACACAACTACTAACCAGTGACACATAGTCACTACCAGTGGATCAAATCCACAATAGTAGTATACAAATACTATCCAAAGACATATAATCTCCATACACTACTACATATTGAAAAATTTGCGATGACTAATTGCGACGAAAGTACCCTTTCATCGCAAAATTGAAGATAAAGAGTTGAATTTTTCAATTGTTTTATAAATCCAGCATGCGTTCGTCTCTCTTGAGATGAAACCAGTTGTACGTATGAAGAGATATGGACGTGAATATAGTGGCATATCTTTTCTCTTGAGACGACCTTTGGTTATCGTCACAAGAGCGATGATCCAATGATCATTGTTACATTGTTCAAACAATCACCCAGCTTTTTGACAAAGTCAACATTGAATTGGTCAACGTTCATTGCAAGAGTGATGATCCAATGATGAACGTTACACTGTTCAAACAGTGACCCAACTATTTGATAAATTCAATATTGACTTGGTCAATGTTCGTCATTCTTGCGACAAAAAAAAATATACAAATATTTTTCAAATTAGAGATATTGCAACAATCTTGATATAACAATGATGGTTCAAAAAGGGTATTTTTTTGTGAAAGAATGTTGCAAAATATTAGAGGTGGGAAAAAAAGTAAAGAGGGTGAAAAGGGTGATGGCATATGCTATTGTCCTTGCAAAAAATATTGTACTACACGTCCCATAAGAATTTTAATAGAAACAACTAAAATGCATTGTAGGAAATATGGGCACATTGATGGGGGATCGAATGAATATTGTCCCATGGTAATTAGCTATATATTCATTATCTATTTTTATATTGTAGATTTTATATAAAATTATATGTATATGTATATGTATTGTCCATTACAAATCTTGGACCACTTTCCAAACTGGAAAGTGACTTCCCAACCTAGACCATTTTCCAAACTGGAAAATGACTTTCCATATATCAATAACATATCAGTGCTCCCTCCCAACCTAGGGAGTAATCCCTTCCCTTTCCAATAAGGAAGTCATCTCCACGAGTCCAAATTGTCCCTTAAGTACGCAAAATTTTCATCTTGGATAGAGGCTTTACCAAAATATCTGTTATCTTCTCATCAGTGGAGATATACTAGAGAACCAGTTCTCCCATATAGACTATATCATGGAAAAAATAGTAATTGATATCAATGTGCTTTGACCTATCATGGAACACTAGGTTCTCTAAGATATTCACACATCTCTAGTTATCACAATATATCTCAGTTGAATCGAGCACCTAATCAAACAATCTAGAAACCAACTTATAGAGCCACACTACTTCCATACAAGCATCACAAGATGAAATATACTCTGCTTCTGCAGTCCTAAGTAAAACAAACTTATGTTTCCTGCTATCCCATGATATCGTGGAAAAGATCAAAATGAAACATATCTAGGAAGCACTTTTTTTTTCATCTACACTCCCTACCCAATATGAATCGATAAATCCATGCAGTTGTATATCATAACTCAAATGTCCCACAAAGATATTTTAAGGAATGATTTGCAATTTTTCAATTCTCATGGCTAAGTTCCACCTGGAACTATCTTCACAGCAAAGAAAATATTCGGCTGAGTATTATCCAAATACATTAATGAGCCATTCAATTGTTGATACAGGGACGAGTCTACAGGATTAGAGTCTCTCATCTTATTCAGATATTTCATCATGGGAATTTTCCATGGATTTGTAATCCATTATATCGGATTTCTGAAGAACCATTTTGACACACTTCCTCTGTCATAGGAATTTCTCACCACGCTTATGTTGTACATGATAGTCTCTGCACTAAGTTGCTTGAATCCATACAAGGTCTTCTTCCATCTGCATACATGGGTCTCTTTCTGGTATACCTAAGAACCTTGAGGTTGCTCTACATATTCTTCTTCTTCAATTACTCTGTTGAGAAGAACAATATTTACATACATCTTATCTAAAATCCAACCCATGTATACTGAAATATATTTAATGGATTGGGTAGAGGTATATCTGGTTACTAGAACAAGTTGTCATCATAGTCTTCTCCCTTCTTCTGGGAGAACCCTCTAGCCCTGAATCTCGCCTTGTATCGATCAATGCTTCCATTTATAAGAATTTTTCACAATTTATAACATACATTGTTCTATAAATGTGTTGAACCTACACAAAATAGATCTAGATAAACAATAATACACACATTTGTAGAGAGAATTGGAGAAGGAAGAAGAAGGAGAGAAAGAATGGAAGAATTATTATTAACTATTGTGAATAATGAATAATTTACACATGATATACTCTGTATAACTCAATGAGTTTGACTTGAGGTGAACCAAGTTGCCATAGTGGTGGTCTAGAGTAATCTGGACACACACCATCAATTACGGGAGTGAACTGCCCACCTATTCGAGTCTCTCAGGCAGTTACGGGAGTGAACTGCCACCTAGTTGAGTTAACTAGTCAACTAGTCTTTTGTTAACTGACTGAACAAAGAGTAGTGAGGAGCTAACTCAGGGAATCAAGGCTAATGTGCCACTGTGGTGATGATACCAAGGCAAGGTCAAATTAGCATGGTGATGATCCCAATGCAACATCTAAACTCAACTCAACTAGTCAAACTGAAGTGTCAACTGTAAGAGAATATTCTCCAGGTGGAATATTCTCCCCTAAAATATAGGAGACTGGATAATGACTAATAAAAAAATAAAAACCTTAGGAAAAATAAATCCTAGGTGTGTGTGAAGTAACTCCAATACCCCCCATGAACATCACTATGGTGAAAATAAAGATTGGGTCCCAGAAACGAGGCCATGTTAGGTACCCAAGTACAAAAGGTACATTGATAATAAAGTGAGGAAAGAGGGAAAACCTCATGGGAAAACCCCCCCCCTCAAGGTACAATGTATGTAAAAGGAAGAACTACAGTTGCTAGGAAACTGTGTCCTTCACTCCAAGACGACCTCGCAGATAATGGAATTTCTTCTCAATGAAGGTATTGGTGAAAATGTATGTAGTTTGTTCTGCTGAAGGACATAACTATAAGTCGATGATCCCCTCATGTACTAATTCCTAGATGTAGTGCATGTGGATCTCGATGTGCTTCATCTGCTGCCTCTGAACTAGATATCTGCAAAACTTTAGAGTGCTCTGGTTGTCACACTGGATGATGATCGGCCAATGAAATTGAATGCCCAACTCAGTGAGAAAATGTTGTAGCCACATCGCCTGAATGGTTATGTTAACTACCCCTTTGTACTATGCCTCGACTGAAGATAGAGAAATGGAAACTTGCTTCTTTCTCAACCAACAGATAGGCCTAGAACCAAGACTGAGTGAGTAACCAGATGTGGAATTGTGATCAATGTTATCTCCAGCCCAGTCGGAATCAGTAAAACCAATGAGATCTAATGTAGAGTTTGTTTCATAATGAATCCCAAAGGTGATGGTGCTATGTACGTATTGAAGGATATGCTTTGTAACTTTCCAATGTAGCTCATGCGGCTCCTACATGAACCTAGAAACTACGCCAACTGCATATGAGAGGTCTGGTATGGAGTGTGTAAGATACAACAAGCTCCCCACTAGCTATTTGTACATTGTGTTGCCAACCAGTGGAATCTCCCTGCCATCCTCAAGTTTGACTCTTGATAGGAAAGGAGTCAGAGAAGACTTGCAGTCTGTCATGTGAAATCTCTCAAGGAGATCTCGTGCATACTTGGCTTGAGACAGTTTGATGCCTGATGCATCCTGACTGATCTCA
>JZKD02S2188906.1:317273-342551 GCA_000966675.3 Picea glauca | reverse complement strand
ATGGCCCCGGAAGTTAAAAACTGCTAAAAATAGTAAATTACCAAAATTGCCAGAAACATGTTTTGGGCCAGTTGGAGAAGGTGGGTGGCCACCGATATCCACCTGGATCAATGTATTCATGGTTAACTTGTACAACCCTCTGTATCGGAGATGTATGGCTATTTTCTCCTTCCATGCAAAATATTTGTAAGGTGTAAGAATGAATTCTTTTTGGAATTCCATCTTTCTGCTGTCTTCAATCTTTTGTACCTGCAAAAAAATTTGGTGTAGATTTTGCTTAGAAGTCCATCGGCTCTGATACCATGTAAATGTGTTTAAATTGCATAGAATAGATCTAGATAAACAATAATACACACATTTTCAGAGAGAATTGGAGAAGAAAGAAGAAGGAGAGAAAGAATGGAAGAATTCTCATTAACCGTTGTGAATAATGAATAATTTACACATGATATACTTTTTATAACTCAATGAGTTTGAATTGAGGTGAAACAAGTCGCCAAAGTGGTGGTATAGAGTGATATTGACACACACCAACAGTTACAGGAGTGAAATTCCACCTAATCTAGTCTCTTAGGCAGTTACGGGAGTGAACTGCCACCTAGTTGAGTTAACTAGTCAACTAGTCTTTTGTTAATTGACTGAACAGAGAGTAGTGAGGAGTTAACACAGGGAATCAAGGCTAATGAGCCACTCTAGTGATGATACCAATGCAAGGTTGAATTAGCATGGTGATGATCCCAATGTTGCATGGTGATGATCCAAACGCAACATCTAAACTCAACTCAATTAGTCAAACTAAAGTGTCAACTGAAAGAGAATATTCTCCATGTGGAATATTCTCCCCTAAAATATAGGAGACTGTATAATGACTAATTATGACTAATAAACAAATAAAAACCTTAGGAAAAATAAATCCTAGGTTTGTGTGAAGTAACTCCAACATGTTCTTCATCACAACTTCCTTCCATTCCTTATGCTTGACTGCTTCTAGTGGATTCAAATCATGCTGGTAGTCTTATGATTTTTGGTATAGTAACTGGTTCAATTTTGTTCTTCTGGATTTTCTTTCTTTCTTGGAATATTCATGTTCTTCATCATGTTCCTTTTCAACATTGGAGTCCATGGAATCTTTTGTATATTCCATTCCCTTCCTTTCTGAAGGTTCCAACTTCTTCCTTTCATCATAGGAACATAAATGTAGATGGACAACCAAGGATATTCAAGGCTTGTTTTTTAAGAAGACTTATTCTATAGTCAAGTTGAACATGTGTTATTTATCATGGCTACTACTTCCAATGAAGAACATGGAAATATACTTCATAGTATTCACATATTCTTCAATGGATCACATCATTGGGGATTAGTTCCCTCCTAATCTCGATTTCATTCCTGAATGAGTAATATCCATAACTTCCTTGTTTTTATTCTGAGACTGAATGTCTCTGGAATTCTGAAATCAATTACCTCTATCTGAGAGATTCCATGTTTATGTCTATTGCATCTCTCTTTTCTTTCTGCAAAGTGTCACAAGCCTATTTTGTTTTCCTTTTGATTGTTGACTTCCTCCGATTCTGACTCCCTTTGAGTCTCTTTATGTTTTTTTCTATCTGTTTTGATTACTACCCATCTGACAGTTGTTGCAAGCATTGTGTCATCCTTATAAAATTCTTCTATGATATCTTCCACAAATATTGTTCATCAAAGGTTTGTCAACCTATTTCACAATAATATGTTTATGAAAGTAAATTGAAACAAGAATAAGGACAAGAATAGAGGCAATTTCTACAATCCTAGAAAGACATTTTCATGACATCCTTCATGAGATAACCTTCCTGAGAAAACAAGAACAACAATTTGTGTTCTAAGACTTTTGCGATTATTGTTTTGTTCAGAGAGTACTTTCGGATCCATCACATAGGTTTTATGTTTTTCAGGAAAAACATAAAACCTATGCGATGGATCCGAAAGTACTCTCTGAACAAGAACAACAATGTTTTTGATACAACATTTTTCATATGAAGGATAGTTTCTTGGTATCATTACTAAGATGATCTAGTCCGAGAACAAGAACAAGAAATATCTCCTAGAGGAGGTGTTAGTTCATATTTTCAAATAAGTACACTAAGTAGTATAAGATACTAAGTACTTATCAATACTTACTTACGAGACAATAATAAAGATGTCAACCTTGATATGCAAACCTGGAGTCTTGCTATTGTTCCACTTGGATTGATTTTCTTCTGAGACAAGTATCCTTTCTGACTTGTCCCTTATACTTAAAACAATATTCTTTCTTGACAGAAAACTGAGTTAGAGAATATGATCTCAACCTTATAAGATCCTGACTAAAGTCAGCTTATAATACCATAACATTTAGAGACATATCAAGTTAAACCTGGAGAGTGTGTTGATCTTCTGAATATAATGAATCCAAGATCACTGCTTTGGACAAGATCCCTTGTACATTCCCTACAAACACACTCATGCTAATGATACAAATTTAAAGAACATGTATAGGTACATACCTTTGTTACCCAACTGTGACGATAAACCTTAGAATGACTTTGTTGGACCATAGGTTTAGCTACTAGAGGACTGGTAAACTTCATAATGTTTCTTTGAGTAGATCTCTCTTGGGAACAACATACACTTTATCCATGCTAGGTCTTCTGTCTTCATGACTACCATGTTCTGAGTTTCCTTCTCTTTTCCAGCTTCAAACTATGGTTCCATGATCTTGCCTTTCACGATATCCAACACTTTATTCTTGGCAAGGATGAGGTAAATCCTTTTCTTCCATGCTCCGAAGTTAGAAACACCTTCTAACTTGTTTTCTGACTTCATATAGTAAGTTAGGATTTCTTTGACTTGGTCAACCTTTGACTTTGACCAACAACTCAAAATTGATGTCTTGGCTTGTTGAGAGTACCAGAAGGTGCGTTAGGATAAGGTGCACTAGGTTATCTAGGAATTAGCTCAAGTACTTCACTTAAGGTTCCTCAACACAAAGGTTAGGGTTTCGTTGCTGCAACAAAACTCTGACTGCAACTGAGAAAACCCTCCCAATATACCTTCCAGTGGTTAGACTATCCGAATATAGTGTGGGCCCATAACCTGTTAGAAATAATAGGTGTGCTCGTTTCACCATAGACAACATCTCAATATTGTCACCCAACCATATGCACAAAGGCCACCCCTGAGCACCTAAACCTTGATAGACAAGAATAATTCCAGAAGTAAACTTTAGAACCAATAGCCAACCAAGGTAGCGTACTTATCTCCAAAGCTAGTGTACCAAGAAGAAATTCCAAACCATAAACAAGGAAGAAAGTCAAAACCATAACCAAAGACCAAGTCAATACTGCAATAGTTGCAGTTCTCCTCCAGTCATGCGCACCACTTGTCCTTATGTAGTCGTGAGAGTGAGTGAGTATAAATGAGCTCTAGCGCCCTCTATTTATATTGCTCCAACTCACCTAACTGTGTCAAATCCTCTTCCTGGAGGCTAATAACTAAATATTAATTATTATCTTGAGTCGACTTGTCTTCTAGGGTTATTATCCAATGTTTTAGGGTTTCTCTTGCTTCCCAAAATATTATAGTCTTGTCAAAGGTTACACGTAGAGGTTAATACCTCCTACATCTTCCATAATATCATAAATTTTATCTTCTGAGTTTGTTTCTTCACTAACTTTATCTTTTATATCAATCCTATACATGCTAATGGTTGTAGCATGCATCTCATGTGATCTACTACTAAGTGCATCAACCACCTAATTTTCTTTGCCTTTGATGTGTTTGATTTCAAATTCATACTCACTAAGAAATTCAAGCCATGTAGTTTGTCAGGAATTTAATGTGGGCCGCCAAAAAAAATGCTTCATACCATAGTGGTTTGTCCTTATCTCAAACTTTCTCCCCATGACATAATGTCTCCACATTTTCAATACATGAATAATGGATTCTAATTCTAGATCGTGGGTAGCATAATTCCTCTCATTCTCTTTTAATTTTTGGGACTCATAGCATACCACATGATACTTTTGTGTGAGGACTCCACCGATTTCTTCCTTGCATGCATATATGCACACCAAAAAATGTTCATCTGGGTCTGGAATATTCAATATTGGTGCACTAGTCAAAATGTCTTTTAATTGCTGAAATCTTTTTTCACATTTAGAATTCCATTCAAATTTCTCTCCCTTCATTTGCAAAGAAGTGATGGGGATTGCAATCTTTGATAAATATTTTATAAATATTTGGTAATACCTTGAAAGAACTATGAATGATATGACCTCTGTAAAATTGATGGGTGTTGGATATTATTTAATGGCCTCTATATTCTTAGGATCAATTGTTATCCCATCTACTGAAATAGTGTAACATCACCTCAACTGATTATTATTTTTTAAATATGACATCTCTAATTATTGTTTCATCACTACTATTGTTAAGATTATTGGCTGACTCCAAAATGAAAAATATTACTCTTAATATTTTCTATTCACATGACAGGTTAAGAGGTCTTAAGAGATAACTCTAGTAGGAGCGTTTGCACACCCCAGGGTAAAATATATTAAATCCACTTGCTCAATATATTTCTCTACAAAGAATGGTTATTGACGATATAATAAATCCACTTACTTACCTTCATCATGACTTCTTCTAGGTTATGATTTTAATCTGTTAGTGGCACACACCATTTACACAAGTATATTATTTGTCTTCCCATTAAATTGGTCATGTTAGTCTATAACACTTACCTCTAAATCTCTATTGATACTCTTAAGTATGGACAAACCATGAATTACCTACTCTAAGGTTGAAACCCCCCCTTGATCTCAAGTGTAGAAATCATAACTCACTACAAGATTACTACTCCTGGTTCACCCACGATTTCTTAATAACTTCATTGGCATAGTTTTAATATACAGATTTTTGTTCCATTCCTTTTGGAATTATAATACCAATGTAATGCTACTATATTCAAACATCAAATGCCAAACTATGTCAACATAGGTATGGCAGATTGGTTAAATAATCCTTCATGGATATGACATACCATTAAGCATTCTCATACTCCACACATTCTTTGGTTACCTACCACTGTTAGTCTACCAGTCGAATGGAACCAAGGCCATGTGAACACTATTAATTTGGAGCATTACACCAACCAAAACCTCGCCACATGTTCGGTTCATGGAAGGGGTAATAGCTCCAACCTATAATTATCTATTGTTGTAGATTGTACCATTAAATTCCATTACTCAAGTCCTCGTACTACGGGGTATTGATGTAGACAAGATTTTGATTAACGAGTCCTTACCTCTATTTCATTCTTTCTACTACCTCGCAACAAGGAAATTCTATGGTGTGGTTCTCACAAAGACTCATTACTTTGCCTTTGTGTAAGAGGGATTTCTCTGGTAAGGATTTCTCTACGGATTCCTGTAACTCTTACTTCCTACTCTAATACCTGCACTCTAGTTATTTTTTCTTCTAGAACCAGGTACTCAAAACTCATGCTAAAATTCATCTTCACACTTGATGAAATAGGTTTTAAAAAGATGGTGCTAACAAAACAGAAGGAAAAAACCATCCATACCCAAACCAGAACTATGTTGCAAGCTAGGTATGCCTAGGAATTTGTATCTTATGGTTAAGTTTGATTCCTCCATTCCTTACAGGAATTCACACTTGTATTTATATGCACTCGGTTGTAAATTGAATATTGTTAACCATATGTGTTTTATCATTTTGTTTGCAGACTAGGTTATATCACGCAAGGGATTCACTTCCAAACAAGTGATTACTTTACTATGTTTAGTGGATGTCTCAACCAACAACCCTCTCTCCATTTCGAAATATCTCTCTGTAATATTTCGGGTAAGTATAAGGGTTTATTCTATTGTTATTTGTTTTAGAAGGATCTTATCTAATCTTTTGTAGTTAATTTTAAATTCTTTGCTTCTTATCACAGAGACCGTGGCCTCACAACCAAGAACGAGGTTACACCTAAGACAATGTCAAGATTTGAATTCAAATGTAGGTGACTCTTTGTAAGACTTTGCAAGTAAAGGAAAACCATTGCCTATCACCTCTTTGTCTCGATCGATCATTCCCCTTAAAATAAACATTGCAAATTCTTTTGCATCTCAACTATACGTCTTTATTTTTCTACAGAGATAAGGTACTTCACGATATCCGAGGAATACTTTCTATTATGTGTTGACCCAGTTAACCCACATCTTACTCAGACTCAGGGCTTCGAAATAGAACCCTAAAGGTAACACATGTATCTCTGCTGACTCAAGCAAGCCGATCATTCCTTCAAAATATTTACAGTTTCTTTGCTATGTTGTGACCACTAATATGATTGAAGTGGGGTCGTTATAATTTTCAAAGGATCTAAACAATGCATGTTCTTAAGAAAACGTACTCTGTAATTGTCAACTTGACTTTCTAGGTTCAAGAGTGGACCAAGTTATTATAAGGGTTCTAAAGAAATCAATTTATTATTGTTATGTTACCCCTATGGTAGTTTTTCTTGTTGGTTGTATGGACAAGTTGATATATGTCTAGGTCAATTCTATAGCTACAAAATGCATTAATATATGAATTTCATTTTTTTTTCGATTATATATCTAAATAGTTCTTACCCATTTATTTCTATTTCTTGGAAGTAAATAAGAGAATCTATTATATGGCTTCCATTGCCCTGCATGTTGTGGTTATTTTGTATGAAAAACAAGAATTTGATTTCTTCTAATATAAGTACTGAAATTATTCTTGTAGATAAGCTTTGAGTGAATATTTCCTTTTCCAAGGGTTTTTACTACAATCAAAGATTACTCTTGGTACTTTATATTTCTATTGAATGCAGATAACAATATTAAGAGATAAAAATTTAAAACTCTCTACAAATAATGACAATGATAATATAACTAAAGATTCTTTGATTATATGTCACTCTACATTCTTTTCTCATATAATGGTTTTTTTCTAGTAATACACTATTAAGAATGCAATATGTAACCAAAATATTAGCATCAAACCAGTATGAAAATGATTTCACCAATCATCTAATATATAGTTATTTGAGATAAAACTTCTAAAGAAATTAATTGACAAGAATTGAATACACATATTTGAACTGGAAAGATTTACTGGGAAAAATTGATGAAAGATTCCAAGTCCTCCCAACCTTATAGAGTAGCTACAGTCTACTAAATCTGGTCACCCCCGAGCCAAATACTTTATTCCACAGGAAAAAATGAGAATGTCAAGAACCTTCTCCAGGTAATTTTCCATAACTTGTCTCTTTCTAAAAACCACCAAGCTCTAACTCTACACAAGTACTCAACAACTTCATGTTTACACCATATTTGTTTTCTTTTTCTTCCTTGTTTTACCAAGCTAAGAATAATAGAGTGCCTAGGTCTTCTCCTTCTTTTTCTAGTTATCCTTCTCCCTGACTCTTGGGAGTCTTGGCATAACTATTTGCTAGCTTGTTTCCTAACCTCCCAAATTCTTGGGGGTAGGTTCACACTTGTCCTCATGGACAATAATCACTTTTACCCTGGTGGTTTATATCCTCTTTTAACTTTTCCCATGGAATAAATTATTTCTCTTATCATAGATGGGTTCTCTCATCAATTTATCTCAAGTAATTTTAAATAAAATAATATTTACATAAATGTTTTTTACCGTCAATTACTTATGGTGATAAAAAATGTTAATAATTGTTTTCCCAATGTCATAACTCAATAATCACAACCACATAAATTTACTCAAATATTTAATTTGGAGGGATGTTACATCTTCCCCCACTTGAATTGAACACCGTCCTTGGTGTTCCCATCATGTTCCCAACCATGGAACAAAAATGGATAGTATTTTTTCATAGCCTCTTCCATTTCCCAAGTGACCTCCTCAGGACTAAAGTTCCTCCACTACACTTTAACCTAGGCGATGGCTTTGTTTCACAACATAGTTTATTTCTTGTCGAGTATTCATAGTGGTTCCACCTGAAACTCGCCCTCTGGTTCCATCTAGATCACATTTCAATTTACAACATCAGTTATATCAGGAACATATTTATTCAATAATGAAACATGAAACACATTATGTATTTTCAAATGAACTGGTAGTGCAAGATGGTATGCCACTGGTCCTACTTTGGATAACAATTCAAAAGGTCCACAATAACGTGGTGATAACTTAGAACTTTTTCCAATTCTGAGTGAATTTTTTCTAGGTTTATTTTTTGATAAACATGGTCTCCAACATTAAACTCCTTGTGTGTTATTTTTTGAATCTTCATAACTTTCCTTCCTATCCTATGCACTTTTCAAATTTTGTTTCACTTTCTATACCATTGTTTACATTTATTTTAATATGTCAGGCCCTATAATAATCCTGTCAACAGGATCATCCCAACTCATTGGTGTCCTAAACCTCTGACCATATAATACTTTGAAAGAGATCATATTTAAATATGACTTGTAACCATTGATGTATGCAAATTCAATCAGGTGAAGACAATATTCCCATTTTGTTGGTCAATGCATAATGTGCATTCGTAACATATCCTCAACAATACAATTAGTCCTTTTAGTCTGACCGATAGTTTGAGGATGGTAAGCAATGCTAAAATTCAATTGTGTCCATTCCACTAAACAAAGTATTCCAAAAGTTGGAAGTGAATTTTGTGTCTCTATCTGAAATGATTGTTTTAGGCAACCCATGTATCCGAAAATTTTCCTTCATAATTTTTTCTGCAATATTAATAGCTTAATAAGTGGATTTTACTAGGATAAAATGTGTTGATTTTGTAAGTTTATCAATAACAAACACAATCGAATAATTTTGATTCTTTGTTATAGATAAAACAATGATGAAATCCATACTGATCACTTCCCATTTCCACTCTAGAATGGATATAGGATGTAGAAATCCAGTTGGGTGTTGGTGCTCTACTCTAACCTGCTAGCACTCTAGACATCTAGCAATGTATTCAACCACTTATGTCTTCATTTTAGGCCAAAAAAATTATTTATTTAATGTTGTTATTGTATTTTGATACCCTGGATGGCTCGAATATCGCTTCTTGTGAACCTCTCCTAGAATTAAGTTTTTCAATTACCCATTATTTTGTACAAAAACTATGTTCTTATACAAAACTAAACCTTATGGGATGCAACTAAATTTTGATTCTTTGATAGTTAGAGAATCAGTTTGACAGTTTTCTTGAATTTGTTTATATTCCTTGTCTTTTTCTGCTGCCAATCCAATTTTCTATTTTAAATCAAATTGAATGTTTCTACTAGAAATTTCATTTAGCTTCCTACTAAGGGAATCTTCCACCTTATTTTACTTTCCTTTAATTTGTTCAATAACAAAATCAAATTCACTTAGGAAATCCAAACACCTCGCATGCCTAGCATTTAAGTGATTTTGATCAAAGAAATGTTTGAGGCTAACATTATTTGTTTTCAACAAAAATTGTTTCCCTAACATATATTGTCACCACATTTTTAAAGCATGGACAATAGCAGTAAATTAAAGATCATGCAGAGAATAGTTTTTTTCATGAGGTTTTAGCTTTCTGGACTCATATGCTATTACATGCCCTTCCTGCATTAGTACTCCCCCTAATCCTTCCTTATATGCATCGGTACATACTACAAATTCTTTTTGTGGATCTGCTACTTTTAATATGGGTGGGGTGGTTAATAACTATTTTAATTTCTCAAAACTTTCCTGACACTTTTCTATCCATTTAAACTTGGTTCCCTTTTTATGCAAGGAAGTAATAGGGTAAGCCAATTTTGAAAACCCTTGAATGAATCTTCTATAATAACCTATAATTCCCATAAAATATTTGATATCCGAACATCTTTCGGAATTTTCCAATCCCAAATGGCTTTGACCTTTTTAGGGTCAACAACAATTCCTTCTCAAGAAATCACATGTCCTAAGTATTGTACCTTAATATGATAAAATTCACACTTGCTATATTTTGCATACAATTGATGTTCCCTTAAGGTTTTCATAACCAACTCCAGATATTCTTCGTGTTCCTCCTTTGTTTTGGAATAAATCAGAATATCATCAATAAACAATATCACAAACTTGTCCAAGTATTTTCTTAACACACGATTCATAAGGMACATAAATGTTGTCAGAGAATTTGTTATCCCAAAGGGTACCACTATGAATYCATAGTGTCCATACCTYGTTCTAAAAGAAKTTTTATGTATGTMTTCATCTTTTATCYAGATCTRATGATAACCTGATCTTAAATCTATTTTAGAKMATATTTTAGCCTCTCTAACCTGGTCAAACAAATCRTCAATATGGTGTAAAGGGTRCTTATTTTTTATTGTCATTTTGTTCAGTTGTCAATAGTCAATGTAGAGCCTAAAAGTCTCGTCCTTATTTTTCACAAATAGGAATGGTGCACCCCATGGAGACACACTTGGTATGATATATTATTTGTCCAACAACTCTTGAAGTTGCATTTTCAATTCAGTTAGTTCAAGAACACTCATCCTATATGGTGATTTGGAAACTGATGTTGATCCTGGTACTAAATCTATTATGAAATCTATATCCCTTCTATGAGGTAGTCTTGGAATCTCTTACGGGAACACAACCTAAAACTTAATACAAGATCATCAATTAACAGATGGTCATCCATCTTTTCTAGACCTTCATTTATATGTACATCATATATTTCACAACCCTTTCTTTCATTTCATTTCAACTATAAATAAGAAATCTACCTTACTAATACACCACGAGGTATTCCCTTAATGGTTCTATTATGTCATAGCTCATCCAGGAAATCAAAAGTTTTATTTTTACAATTTACTACAGCTGCATGATTTTCAAGACAATAAATATCTATGAGTATATCATAAGACCCCAAAGGTAATATATTCAAATGCACACTTATTTCCATTCCATCTAATTTTATCATACAATATTTGACCAGTTCAACTACTTTATGTTTAGTACCAGTGGATAATTGTACTAACCAATACTTATTATGTTTTACATTATTCAATCTGTAGTTCTCTACAATCATAGGAGAAACATAGCTTAAACTTGCATGGGGTTCAATTAAAATAGAGACATTTTTATTTATTTATCTTACCTTGAACTTCTACCATGGTAGACTGATGGTCAACCTGTCGATTTTCCAAGGCCGCATTAATCTTGTGATTTCATATTGTCACGTCATTAACTTTTACTACCTCCTGAACATTATGCGCCATCGAATTTATGTTCTTATTCAAAGGGAAATCTCTATATAGGTGAGGTTCCTTGCAACCCCAACATTGCAATGGTGGTATAGTGGGTTTGTTTACTGAATTTGTTGGTCTATTGCTTTTCTGAACTGATACACTTTGTCGTTGTCCATTAAACCTACTATGTTTAATTGGTGCAGTGTGAGATGCATGGCATGGGTACTTAAATTGTTTCTTTCTAGTATCAAACTTATTATTTTTTTTCTTATCTTGCCACATTTTCGTATTTTGAAACCTTTATTTAAACTGGTTATAACACAATTTAGTGTGTCTTATTACATCATAAATTGTTTTAGGGTTAAGTAAATTAATTTTATCCTTATATGCTTGAGGCAAGCAACTCATGAACCATTGTACATTTTATTTCTCTTCTTTAAGGTAGGGTATGTACATCATCAAATTTACAAATTTGGTAACAAAATATTCAATGGTCATTTTTCCCAGCTTAAGGTCATGAAACTCCTTAGCCTTTTAATGGAAACACCTTTCAGTTCAGTATTTATGTTTAAAATATTTCTTAAATATTTTCCAAGTGAGTTCGTTGCTTCTAAGTTTGTTTACTGTCTTTGTTTCTTGCCACCAAATCGCAGATTTCCCATTCAACTGATATATTTCCAATCTAGCCCTCAAGTTCCCAAAATAATTATAAATTTGTAAATATTTCCCCATGTTTAGGAGCCAAGATTTTGATCCTTCTTCCATTTCCCCATCAAAATTGGGTGGTCTGATTTTTTTTTTAAATTCACCAGTCAATTCAGTTGTATGCCATTTTCTTTTCTTGTTTTCAGGTGATCTCTTTTGCAAGGTGTTGTTTTCAAAACTGTTATTTCTATTTTCCTTGGTCATCGATGTTATTTTATCACTAAACACCAGGCGTTCCCTTCGCTTATGATATTCATCATTAGAGACTTCCTTCTTGGCATTACTAGAAGTTTGTCCTACATTCTTATTATGTTTTATCTCAGTCATATTTTTTAGCAAGATTTCATTTAATTCCTCTTGTTCTCTACTTTCTTTCAATAGTTTTTCATTGTCGGCTTTGATACTCTGCAATTCGGCCTTTATACTTCGCATGGTTTCAAGTAGCTCTAATGAATTATTTTGAGGCTGATCACTTTTCAACTCTACGTACATTTCAGGTCCACTTGGTGTTGTTTTTCCAGTTTCATCAACCATGGTGTCTATTGTTTTTTCTGCTAAACTTTTCAAAACAGATTGTATGTTAAGATTCTTGTTTACATAATTCTGCAATAATTGCTTAAATTATTAATGCAACATTTTAAATGTCTTGAGCCCATAAGGCCCTAGTGTTTGGAACACGCTCTAATGCCATTTCTAACATCACCTCAACTGATTTTTGTTTTAAATATGACATCTCTAATCATTGTTTCATCATTGCTATTGTTAAGATTATTGGTTGACGCCAAAATGAACAATGCTATTCTTAATATTTTCTATCCACATGACAAATTAAGAGGTCTTAAGCACATCTCTAGTAGGATCATTTTCAAACCCTGAGGTAAAGTATATTAAATCCACTTTCTAAATAGCTTGCTATCCAAATCCTCGTTGTTGACCATACAATAACTACATTTACTTACCTTCTTCGTGGCTTCTTCCAGGTTATGATTATTAATATGTTAGTGTCACACACCAACATTTACACAAGTATGTTATTTTTCTTCCCATTAAATTTGTCATGTTAAACTAAAACACTTACTTCTCAATTTATATTGATACTCTTAAGTATGGACAAACCATGAATTACCTACTCTAAGGTTGAAAACCCCCCCTTGATCTCAAGTGTATAAATCATATCTCATTACAAGATTACTACTCCTGGTTCACCTACGGTTTCTTAATAAATTCGTTGGCATAGTTTTAATATATAGATTTATGTTCCATTCCTTTTGGAATTATAATACCAATGTAATACTACTATGTTCAAACGACAAACACCAAACTATCTCAACATAGGGTATGGCACATTGGTTAATTTTCCCTTCATGGATGTGACAGACCATTAAGCATGCTCGTACTACACACGTTCTCTAGTTACCTTGTTAGTATACCAATCGAATGGCACCAAGGCCATGTGAAAGCTATTACTTTGGAGCATTACACCAACCAAAACCTCACCACACGTTCAGTTCATGGAAGGTGTAATATCTCCAACCTAGACTTATATATTGTTTTAGATTGTACCATTCAATGCCATTACTCAAGTCCTCATACTACGGGGTCTCGATGTAGACAATATTTTGACTAATGATTCCTTACCTCTCTTTAATTCTTTCCGCTACCTCGCAACAAGGGAAGTCTCTGGTGTGTTTCTCACAGAGACTCACTGCTTTTCCTCTGTGTATTAGGGATTTCTTTGGTAATGATTTCTCTAAGGATTCTGGTAACTCTTACTTCGTTCTCTAATACATGCACTCTGGTTATTTTTTCTTCTAGAACCAGGTACTTGAAACCCATGCTAAAATTTGTCTTCACACTTGGTGAAATATGTTTTAAAAAGAAGGTGCTAACAAAAGAGAAGGAAAACACCATCCAAACCCAAACCAGAACTCTGTTGCAAGCTAGGTATGCCTAGAAATTTGTATCTTATCGTTGAGTTTGATTCCTCCATTCCTTATAGGAATTCACACTTGTATATATATGCACTTGGTTGTAAATTTAATATTGTTAACTATATGTGTTTTATCGTTTTGTTGCATACTGGGTTATATCTCGGAAGGGCTTTGCTTCCAAAATTGTGATTACTTTACTATATTCAGAGGATGTGTAGACCAAAAACCCTCTCTCTGTTTGGAAATATCTCTCTATAACCTTTTAGGTAAGTATAAAGGGTTTATTCTAATTTTAGTTGTTTTAGAAGGATCTTCTCTAATATTCTGTAGTTAGCTTTAAATTTGTTGCTTCTTATCACAGAGACTGTGGCCTCATAACCAATAATGAGGTTACACCTAAGTCGATGTCAAGCTTTGAATTCAAACGTAGGTGGCTCTCTGTAAGACTTTGCAAGCAAATAAAAATCGTCTCTTATCACCTCTTTGTCTCAGTCGATCATTCCCCTTAAAATAGACATTGTAAATTATTTTACATCTCAACTATATGCCTGTAGTTTTCTACAGAGAGAAGGTACTTCATGATATCCAGGGAATACCTCCTATTATGCGTCGACCCAATTAACCCACAACTTGCTCAGACTCAGGGCTTCAAACTAGAACCCTAAAGGTAACACAAGTATCGTCCTTGAGTCAAGAAAGACAATCATTCCTTAAAAATATTTACGGTTTCTTTGTTATGTCGTGACCACTACTAAGATTGAAGTGGTGTCGTTATAATTTTCAAAGGATCTAAACCACACCTATTCTTAAGCAATCATACTCTGTCACTATCGACTTGACTTTCTAGGTTCAAGAGTCTGCCAAGTTTGTATAAGGGTTCTAAATAAATCAATTTATTATTATTATGTTACCCCTATCGTAGTTTTGCTTGTTGGTTGTGTGAACAAGTTGATATATGTCGAGGTCGCTTTTGTAGCTACATAATGCATTAATATATGAATTTCATTTTTTCTGATTATATATCTAAAAAATGTTTACCCATTTATTTCTATTTCTTGGAAGTAAATAAGAGAATTTAGTTTATGGCTTCCATTTCCCTACATGTTGTGGTTATTCTGTATGAACAACAAGAATTTGATTTGTTCTAAGATAAGTACTGAAATTATTCTTGTAGATAAGCTTTGAGTGAATATTTCCTTTACTGGGGTTTTTACTACAATCAAATATTACTCCTCGTACTCTATATTTCTATTGAATGTAGATAACAATATTAAGAGATAAAATTTTAAAACTCTCTGCAAATAATGACAGTGATAATCTAACTAAATATTCTCTGATTGTATGTCACTCTACATTATTTTCTCATATAATGGGTTTTCTCTAGTAATATATTATTAAGAATGTAAACTGTAACCAAAAGATTAGCATCAAATCAGTATGAAAATGATTACACCAATCATCTAATCTATAGATATTAGAGCTAAAAATTCTAAAGAAATTAATTGACAATAATTGAATACACATATCTGAATTGTAAAGATTTACTAGGACAAACTGAGGAGAGATTCCAACTCCTACCAACCATATACTAGAGTAGCTACAGTATGCTAACTATGGTCACCCCCAAGACAAATAATTTATTCCACCATAAAAAATGAGAATGTTAAGAACCTTCTCTAGGTAATTTTCCAGAACTTGGCTCTTTCTCAGAACCACCAAGATCTAACTCTACACAAGTACTCAACATTGTCCTATTTACACCATACTTGTTTTTTTTTCTCCCTTTTTTACCAAGATGAGAATAATAGATTTCCTACATCTTTTCTTTATTTTTCCAGTTAGCATTCTTCCTAACTCTTGGGAGTCTTCGTGATCTAAATTTCATTTTACAAGGAAGGGTAAAGTGAAATTCGAGGCCTCCTATTGCATGAGAGAGCTAGGGTTTGACAATCGTGGAAAGCTAGGGTTTTACAGTCAAGGCCACAGTAGAGAACAACATGATAAGTAAGGGGGGGGCCAAGGTAACCCCCTCATACAAACAAGTAGTGGTGGATAGAGGAAAAGGGACAATCAGCAGAGTTTTCAAGGCACCAGCGACAGCAACCTCAGGATCAGACCCAGGGAAGCATCAAGAGAGAATCCAAGACAAAAATGAGACCAAGGAAGAAGCCACTAAGGAAACCCAGAAAGAGGCGCAAGAGACCGCAAAGGCTAACAGAATGGAGGGGCGCAACCCCTGCAATCCCAAAACAGCAATGATACCCAAGGTGTTACTGGAGGACCCACAAACGCAAATCTACAGGGACCAGATGAAGATGCATGTGCTCATGTGCAAATTCATGGGGTTATGGCCCACAAAACGAACTCTTTGCAATTGGATTAAATATCATTGGAAGCCAAATGGAGAAGTGGAGCTCCACCTTGGCTCGAAGGGTTTCTTCACATCAGTCTTTATAAACCTGGAGGACATGGATAGAGTCTTCGAGGGAGGTCCATACTTCCATGCCTCAGCAAGACTCTACATGCAACCCTGGAAAGAAAAATTTTCCCTGGAGAAAGAAACTTTCAAAAAGGTACCAATCTAGCTGAGATTTTATTCCCTACCCCTAGACTATTGGTTGCCCTCTACCTTTGAAGAAATAGGAAACAAACTGGAGAAATATGTGAAGACCTCAGAAGCCACCCTAAAAGGAATATACGCATCATATGAAAGAATTTTCATAGACATGGACACTTTTGGAGCACTCCCAGAAGCCATAAGTCTGGAATTCAGGGAAGAGGAATGGATGCAAAACATAGATTATGAACAGATCCCCTTTAGATATAGAATATTCCATGAACATGGACACTTGATCAAAGAGTGCCCTCTAAACAAAAAGAAGGAAGTGACAAATCCAAAATCATAGCAAGACGAGGAAGGGTTTATAACCCTGAACCCTAGCAACAGAGCTAATAAAAAGAAAAATAAAACCTTGGTAGGAAACACCCAAGAGACCCAGAATACAAAAAAAGGAAGGGAAAAAACAAACAAAGGGAAAACAGAAGACAAGGACTTGGCAAAAGTCCTAGAAGTCAACGACCAAGCAACAAAAGAGCCCACCCAACATCCAAACAATACAATTGTTCAGGGGAGTTGTGTAACCCCGATGGACGGAGAAACAAAAGACAACAACATTGCCATGCAAGACACAAAGGGGGATGCAGAAATGACCCCGAGCGAAATAGGTACAAAAGACCCCAATCTCATAGACTTGGTGGAAAGGGAAGGAAAAGACCTTTCGCACATTTTAGAACAATGGAAAAGGCAGGGAGTCGACAACGTACCAACAGAGAAACTCGACCGCATCCAATACTTGTTCCTAGTACAGGAGGAAGCCAAAGCCAGAGTACAAAAATGCACACATGGGGAGATAAGACACCTAGGAGTGAAATCTGGCGAGGGACAATTGCAACTATCACCCAAATAGACGAGGAGGAAAAAAGGCAGAAAAGAAAACAGCGTAGCACTACAGGAGCTAGGAGCGCTACTGATCAACTTGGGTAAGATCAAGAAACTCTTTCCCCATTATCCCCCACATGTTTAAATGAAGGTCATAACTTGGAATATAAGAGGCCTAAACAACCCAAGAAAACAAAGAATCCTTAGAAATAAACTAAAGCAGGATCAATTGGATCTATGTTTTATTCAAGAGAAGAAATGTACTACAGACAGAATGGAGGCAATCAGTAAACAACACTGGCGCAAGTACAATATGGTATCCATCTAATATCACCAAAGGTCAGGTGGCATACTAACATTGTGGAACCCAAAAATCCTAAATTTAATAGCAGTCAAAGCAACCAGGTACACCCTAATGGTGTGCATGCAAATCATAGGAAACACTAAGGAGATTCTCTGCAAAAATGTGTATGGACCCCATGGGCCAGAGGAAAATAAAGGAATGATTAGAGACCTAGAAGATATAAAAGGCCAAGCCACCAACCTCCACTGGATCCTGGTAGAGGAATTCAACATTATTACCTCCCTTGTGGAAAAAAAGGGTGGTACGAGAAGACTGGATCAGGAGGTGGAGGAGTTTTCAAATTTTATAGACAGAGCGGAGATGGTACATCTCCAAACTAAAAATGGCTAGTTCACCTGGAAAAACAAACAGATGAACCAGTTTCAGGTAGCTACAAGACTTGATTGATTCCTTATACCGGAATCAATCATTTTGCAGGGGCTAACATTAGATTGCAACATCCTACCCTAGGGTGGTTTTGATCAGTGGCCAGTGCAACTGGAAGTTGGCTTCCAAACAACACCTAAGAACAGACCCTTTAGATTCGATAATTTTTTTATTGATCACCCGACTTTCAAGGAAAAAATCAAACAGTGGTGGTGGGAGGAGCAACCAGAGCAAGGGACTAGGATGTTCAAACTACAGAAGAAACTTAAATACATAAAAAATAAACTCAAGTATTGGAACAGGGAGATATTTGGGAATATAAACACAGAGAAAAACGACATCGAAGAAAAAATGAAAAAACTCCAAGAAACTTGCATGCGGGAAGGCTATACGGAGGACCAGAAAAGGGAAGAGCTCCAAATGACCCAAGAGTGTGAGGCGCGATGCCAGTAGGAGGAAACACTCTGGCGTCAGAAGTCCCACATCCAATGGCTAAAGGAAGGAGAGTGGAACACCAAGTTCTTCCATAGAACAACCATGGCCAGAAGAGCCCATAACAAAATCCTAAAGATCAAGGACCAGGATGGAATTGAGTGTGAGTCCCATCAGGAGATCGAAAGCGCTATGGTTAGACACTTCCATGGGCTAGCCCAAGAACCACATCAAGATAGATCGGAGGCCATTCAGAGGATAATCCAACATATTCCATGCTTGGTTATAGAGGAACAAAATATCTTCCTGAACAAACCTATCGCCACGGAAGAGGTGGACCAAGCTCTCCAGGAAATGCCTAGTGGGAAAGCACCAGGTCTAGATGGATTCACTGTGGGATTCTTCAAATCCTATTGGGAAATCATCAAACATGACATCTATAAGGTAGTAGAGGACTCTAGAAGGTCTGCCTCCATCCTTAAAGCATTAAACACAACCATGATCACCCTAATCCCCAAAGAAAGTGAATCCAAAACCCCAGACCAGTACAGACCCATAGCACTTTGTAATGTGATCTACAAGATCATATCCAAAGTCATAGAAAATAGATTGAAACCCCTCCTACCTTCACTGATCTCACAAGAACAGGCAGGCTTCGTGGAAGGTAGACAAATAATGGAAAACATCATCCAGGCCCATGAGATCATTCACACCTTAAAACTTTAGAAGAGGGGGGGAATATTAATATAATTGGACCTAGCAAAATCTTATGACAAAATTAGTTGCCATTATATGATCAAGGCCTTGGAAGCCTTTGGTTTTACCTTGCACTGGATCAGATGGATTGTCAGTTTAGTATCCACAACAAGCTACTCGCTACTAATCAATGGAGCCCTGGACAAACCTTTCTGGCCCACGAGAGGGATCAGACAAGGAGACCCGTTGTCTCCTTTCTTGTTCATTCTGACAATGGAAGGCCTCAGCTAGAGTAAAAATAACGCAACAACAACTGGGGAAATAATAGGGCTCAAACCTTTAAAAAATGACCTACTTCAACCCACCAACAGTTTGTGGATGATACACTACTCCATGTCATACCCACGGTCAAGGAAGCCAAAGCCTACAAATGCATCCTAGAAGATTTTGGTGAAGCCTCAGGCGTTGAGATCAACCACCCCAAGTCAATGATATTTTTTCTTAATGCCAATCCAACTATCCAAAGACGAATATTCTAGGTTTTGAACAAAGAACACTTCCAACCAAGTATTTGGGGATTCCTTTGACAGAAAATGTTTATAAGTTTTCAACTTGGGAAGGAGTAATAAACAAGCTACAGGAGTGGGTAAAAAATTGGATGTATAGGTCCCTCAACCTAGCTGGCAGACTGATCCTAACCAAGACTATTTTACAAGCCATCCCCACCTTTATGATGTCAGTCTTCCCCACTCCACAAGGGATCCTACATAAAATTAGAGCCATCTAGAGGGACTTCCTATGGCGAGGTGCTGAAACAAAGAAAAAATGGGCCCTGGTGGCCTGGGAGAAAGTCTGTAGGCCAAAAAGCAACGGGGGCTTGGGGCTACAAGATCCACAAATGACCAAAAATGCATATGGGGAAAAAATCTAGTGGCAGTGGGTCAAAGAAACTGCAACACCTTGCATAAACCTATTTAAGGCAAAGTACGAACCGGACACCCGTGACCAGGACAGAATCTTCTTTGGAGGAACCAAGGAAGGCTCAACCATTTGGAACCTAGCCTGGCGCAACAAAGCATGGATTCAGACACAGTTTTTGGGAAATCAGGAATGGAAGAACACCCGATTATAGGAGGATGCTTGGTAGTAGGAACCAAAGATGGAAAACCTAGACATAGAGATACTCCAACAGGACCTCATCACACAAAGAAAAATCAATGTCTACCAATACTGGCAGCAGGGAATAGACCGCAACAAATGGAGAATTTGGGACAAGATTAATCCTCAAAAAAATGAGATACCCGCAACAACAATAGAAGAGGTGGAGGAGGAACTGGGCAGACGGAAAATAATAATCACAGAAGGAGAGGACCAATTGAGGTGGGGTAAAAAATACGGAGGGGAATTCAACCTAAAAGAAGTTTGGCACTATATGGTGGACCCAGACCAAGACGACCTGGTGCAAAACTGGGATAATCTTTGGAACAACCCCCAATGGCTAAAGATTAAGATCTTCTAGTGGCTAATATTACACAATAACATCCTAACTTGGGATAACCTAAGGAAAAGAGGATTCATCGGTCCATCAAGATGTCATCTTTGTCAAACTCAAGAAGGAACAACCAACCATCTCCTTAACAAATGCGCCTACACTGTGGAACTATGGGATTGGGCAGCAAGTATCTTCTGCCAGTCCGACAAGATTCATGGTAACATTGCCGCAACATTCAAGCTCTGGAGAGAAAACTACAGCAACCAAGAAGAGGTGAACCTATGCTATACCCTCACCCCAGGAATGATCATATGGTCGATATGGAAGGAAAGGAACTGGTGCATTTTCAGAAACCAAAGCTGAACAGAAGGGAAGATCAAGGAAACAATAACCTCCATGATACGTGAGACGGTGATGAGTCGCAACTTCCAGGAGGGTAGAGCACAACCCACGGATCCAGACTCCCAAGTCCTAGAGTTTTTCCAACTAGCAGGTGGGTGCAACCCCAATCCAAACAGACAACAACCACAACTCCAAGTAGGTGAGCGCAACTAGAAACCACCACCTTCAGGCTCCCTCAAGTTGAATTTTGACGGGGCAGCGAAAGGCAACCCAGGAAGAACAATTTTGGGAGGGGAATCAGGGATAGTAAAGGGAACATCATACAATTGTACGTCGGAAGCTTGGGCAACTCAACCAATAATGCCACAGAATTTGGATCCCTGGAGACAGGCCTATATATTCTCAGTCGAGAGGGGATGACGAATTCCATAGTGGAAGGAGACTCTGCGCTAGTCATCAACACAATCTAGGAGAACTTGCAGACAAGGATCACTATGGTGTTACGCTGGGTGAGGAGGTCAGCAAATGGACTGGAGGACAGAATAGAAAATGAAGGGGTCGAGAATGAAGGTCCAGAACTGGACACAATCTAACACAACATCCTGCAAGGTCAATTCCAGGCAGACTGCACCCAACTTGCAGCAAAATACTGGGACAACAGGAGTAGTACGAAAGATTATGGAAAGAATGAAGGTGCAGCAGACACTAAAGGACATGTAGGTCCTAGACAAGAGTGGATGGCCCACCAATCAAATAAGTTTATAAATGAAGATGCAGATCACACATCAGGCGAAGGTACGACACCACGGTCCTGTTAATAAAAATAAGTACAGAAGTTACCCATTGGAAAGAAGAAGAGATAACTCGCAGGAGGAAAAGGATGAAGGACGACAGGTTACACTAGAGCCAAGTAGGAGCACACCTCACCTAAGTACAGAGATGGGACGGGGAAATGAATGGCATACAACGAGCAGGGAAAAGCGTTGGCGCAAGGATAACGACAATATCATCAAGCGCACATGCTCTGGAACAGAGGATATTGATGGGCAGGACCACCTTGAAGAGCAGGCCATGATTGCAAGGATGGGACCACAGCCAGGTTGGCTCCATAAAGGCAGGGACACCAAACTTTACCATAGAACGAGGCATCGTAATTACAGGGACCACCTTACTTACCAGAAGGGGGTGAAATGGAACAGGGAAAGAACCCAACGTAAGAAACACCACTTGCAAGTGAATATAGTACGCATGAAGAAAACCAACAGCAAAAGAGGCCCCCAGGGGAAGGAACCTACACAAAGCGCCCGACGGAAGACAAGAATCGAATAGGAGGCCAAGGAAGAAAAGAGCACCTTTCACACAAAGATAGACACCAAGGGGAAGAAGATCATTAAAAGATGGGAGGGAGAAATCAACAATGCACACAGGGGCAAAGCCTGGGCAACACTAACCCAGGAAGAAGGGGGCATACAGGACCCTGGAGCCACACAATCGAGGTTAACCCTCTACCACAGGACAGTGAAGGAAGTTTGGAGAACCAAAATGCTAATAGGAAAGATGTGTGCGGACTGGGGGGAGACCAACAGGATGGAAACCAAAGAGCAGAAGAAAGAGCGTACAGGAATTCTCAACCGCCTCAGTAACCTGGAGGCGGGGGTGAAAAGGCTGGTGGAGGATGAGAAAAGACAACAAGAGAAACTAGAGCAAATGGCAGGGAAATTTCATCTCTATCTACACTACGTCCACCATATAGATATCACTCTAGCCGACATAAATGGAACCCCATCACGCATCAGAAAGCTACGTCTGGTGGAACAGAGGGAAGAGGACACAACACAGCAGGAAGGGGATGAAGAGCACCCCATCAACCTAGACTATCCCAGATCATGTCTCTCAGAGTAGGAGTTAACCCCACTATGTTAAGACTTCTTGTTTTCTTTTGATGAAGTTTTTAAGACTCGATTATGGTATCCTGGGTTGGTTTCCTATGGTGGCGACCCAAACACTTCTTGTTTATATTCAGATACTGCATTCCAGGGACCTCGGATCTGGTTTCCATTCAGGCAGATCCTAGGAGTCCAAGCATCAGTTTTGTACTATAACATTATAATGCAATATAGATTCACACACTCATTTACAAAAAAAAAAAAACTATTGGGAGTCTTGGCCTAACTATTTTCTAGAAGTTTCCTAACCTCCCACATTCTTGGGGGTAAGTTCACACTTGTCCTCATGGACAATAATCACTTTTACCCTGGTGGTTTCTATCCTCTTTGCACTTTCCCCATGGAATAAAGTATTTCTCTTATCATAGTTGGGTTCTCTCATCAATTTATCTCAACTAATTTTAGATAAATAAAATTTAAAAATAATATTTGCATAAATGTTTTTCACCATCAATTACTTATGGTGATAAAAAATGTTTATCAAAGTTTTTCCCAATGTCATAATTCAATAACCACAACCACATAAATTGATCCGGATTATTTTCAGCATGAAATGAGAGCGGAGATATAATAAATAAATGCACAGAGATATCATAGATATCCAATAATATAACATAAATGTATCAGAGATACAGTAATACACAATTTTCTACTAATGAGCGAAAATGTACAAAGACTGTAAAAATACAGAGTGAAAGACTCGCTAGAATGGTAGCAGCTTATCTCTGAGAAGAGATGTGACGGCTACTCTCATTCGCTAGAAGATGATTTTACAATGAGGCTCCAAAGGATTTTTTATCATAAATAAAATCCAAAACCCTAACCCTAGAAGATGAAAAGCCAATCGTTTTGTGGACCCCATTTTGGGTAGTTTGGTGTATCAACTTCCTAGGGGTGTAACTTTGGCATACAATCTTCGTTTGAGGTGCACGATAGCTCATTGGAAATGTATCATCGAGGATATTAATTTTGGGGGCTCAATAAGAGTCGTTTCCTATCATTGAGAAGCTTGATCCCGAAAAACATTCATTTAGGCCCTCAAAATGGCCCCGAAAGTTAAAAACTGCTAAAAATAGTAAATTGCCAAAATTGCCAGAAAAATGTTTTGAGCCAATTGGAAAACGTGGGTGGCCACTTATATCCACCTGGATCAATCCTCCCTCCTTAGGAAGCAATGGTCTCCATTGCATTGGGTTTTCATGGGATAGGGAAAAGCATTTGTTGAATATGCATCTTGATGAGTTGCTTGCCTTGTTGGAGAAGTTGTGCTGCTTAGCTTGTTGAAGGTTGTCACGAGCCTGTTACTGGCGGGGTTCAATCTATTCAACCAGTCGGGCTACATGAGATGACTGTGTGCAGAAGGAATATTTTTGTTTTCCTGCAATCTTGTCTACCTACTTATGTTGGATAGAAGGTGCTTGGGCCGAGGCTGTAGTGGTTGTAGTATCCTTTTGTTCCCCTTTTGAACAGATTGTGAAAAAGATGAATTTTATAGTATGAGATACTACTGTGCGACATTGTTTAGGTGGAACAATAGTTGAAACTACCTCTGGCATTTTGTAGAGATAACCCCCCAGAGAAACAATGACACTGCGGGGTCGAGACTCATAAACAGAATGACGTTTCCACATATATGGTTGGCCCAAGAGAACATCACAGACATATAGTGGGGAAACATCACATAATACCTCATCCTTGAAGGGATGGATGTTGTATGACAATCGACACTATTGGCTGACACGAAGATCTCATCCCTGACGAAGCCACCCGATGTTGTATGGTTGCAAGTGTGGTGTTGTCAACAATCCCAATTGTTTGACAACCTCTGTTGAGATGATTTTCTTCTAGCTTTCACTATCAACAATAAAATGCAGTGGGGTCCCTTCACCCACATCTGTGAATGAAAAAGGTGCTCCCCCTCTTCAGGATATGTTGGTTCTTTGGTTGAATTGATGCGGTTGCGACAATAGCAGTGGGGTTTGCATCGATGATTTTTCTTTTACCAGTATTTTCATAACCAGATAGTGAATCATGGTTCAACTCCTTGTCTTTGATCTCGACCGCCAATGAATTTTTTGAGAGACATTCATCAGTGTTGTTCCAAGGGATTTTGAGGAAATCACACCATTTTCTGGTGTCCTTCTTTATCCTCCCATGACCCTTCTTTTCCTTTGGCTTGGACTAGTTTTCAGGAGACTTTTTTTTAGGGTCGTCTTTATCATACTTTAGTTGTTGCGGATTTTCAGACACAAAATCCTGTTTGTTCTGGTGCTTAAATTTCTGCTTGATTTAATAGCATATCGATAAGAAACA
>JZKD02S2188906.1:271621-282959 GCA_000966675.3 Picea glauca | reverse complement strand
CAGAAACAAAATTCTAAAGAATCACAAGTAATCACTTACCCTCTTAAGGTCCAATAGACCAATTAGGTCTTAGTGGACGTTAATCATCATCATCATCATCATCATCATATAAAATAAAATAAAACTATAACATAATAATATTGAAAACAAAAAAATATAAATTTTTTTTTATAATATTTTCTTTCTTATCAAATATTAAGATAATAATTTGTTTACCATTTCTATAATTTATTTTATAAATCATTATTATTTATTTTATTTATCTAAATTATCATTGGTTGATAACACAATGACATCAACCTCTAGCATTTACTATAATAACAAAAATCTAATTGTGCATCATAACACAATAAAATTGTAATTCATATACAATCTTCAAAAGAAAAATGAAAAATAGGATTCATGAAAACTACTTTATAAAATTGTCTCCGAGGTGTAGGACAGTCAATGAAGGAGTGTGTTGTTAAGCCACTCCGTGATGTTAAAGTCACCAGTTCGAAACCTGAAGGGACAAAAAATCCAACCATGTTAAGGGTTGGTGTGGCTCAGGCCGGGTGCGATCCCCGGGTGATTTTGACGGCTTAGATGCCCCTGAGTCGCGGTTTCTCAAGCCACAGGTTAATCGCGTTGCCAACAGGTTCCGCACAAATTAACAAACAAAAAAAAAAAAACTAGTTTATAAAATTAAAAATAAGGAAAAAACAAGGATTTCTCATATTTTTCTCTATAGTGGAAAACCTATCATAACTCAGAATGTTAAACTAGTAGCATTGGATCCAACAATTGCCCACTAACTCATACCCTTATTCAAGGAAAACCAAGCCACCTGGCCATACTAGAGGGCCAACAAGAATCTTTCATATGTAAGAAAATAATATTTAAAATTTAATATTTTTAATTTTTTTTTTACTTTTTATTCATAAATTAATTTTATTATTGATTTATTTATAACAACTTGAAGTAAGCATCATATTTTAATGCTAAATGTATATTATTGACTTTATTTAGGTAAAAATGAGTTATTTAGACTATTATTGATTTATTTATAACAACTTGAAGTAAGCATCATATTTCAGTAATGCTAAATGTATATTATTGATTTTATTTAGGTAAAAATGAGTTATTTAGACTTTTAAAGCATGGAAATTATATATTACTTTAAATATAGCTTAGTGAAAATGATTCTAATGTAAACATAAAAAAATGAAAAAAAAAACTCATAAAAAAAACTATGTTTTAAGATTAAAAATAAGAAAAAAATCAAGAATCTTATATGGAAGAAGATAATATTTCAAATTTAATATTTAAAAAATACTATTTTTTATTCATTTAAAAAATAAACTATTAAACTAAACTATTCATTATAACATTATTATTTATTATTTAAATTTAAACTAAATTAAACTAATAAACTATTCATTATAACCTTCCTCGCGTTTGAAATTTAAACTAGCATTGCTATAAAACAAATTGATAAATATCGGACAAAGTAACTACATCTGTTATTGAAAGTCCCACATCATGGAACCTTTTTATAATTACGGAGAAGTTGTCGGTTGGTGCAGGTAATGTTGTGTTTGGAAGAGTTGCATTAGAAGTGGTGCTATCCCATCTTCCTAAATGCATGTAACGTCCCCATTTTCAACCCCAAACTAGCAATGTGTATTGTAAATATAGCATGTGGCCGAGAGCCAAGTGATGTATATTGTAAATGTGATGTATAGCCAAGAACCAATATGTAAATGATGTAAATTGAAATATAATGAATGAAATATATCACCAACCAATAGATGGACACAGATGGATATGGGGCTAAGTATCCACAAGAGAGGGTAGGGGTCCAAGGGGGAGAGTTACCTATATCTATTAAACCAAAAACCATTTTCCATTATTCTCTAAATTATCCTTTCCATGAACCTTCCAATAATTGTTGAGTGTTCTAGAGTCCAATCATTGAATTCATGTAAGAGGGTTTGGGTGAGAGTCACTTCCCATAGTTATTGAGAGCATGGGGGATGAGTACAATTAGATTGGGAAAGAGTGCAAGTCAACCAAGTGAGAGGAAGAGAGGAAATTTGTATGGGTAGGGAAACCCATTTTTTTTACGGATTCATGTTTTTGGCATAGAGAGTTGTTTTACATGGAGTTTTTCTAATCAACAATAGAGTTCTGAGTGTGGGATCTTGTAGGAAACTATGGTGGACATGTTTTCTTGTTGTTTGGAGCTGTAGTTTTCATGGAAAAAGAGGTTGTGTTCTTGGGAGTGACGATTTGTTCGAAATCCATTGAAGGAGCATGCATTTTTGGTTGTTGGGCGGATTTTTGTTGCAGCTGTAGAATTCCTAAACTCCCAGCAAGTAGAATTTTTATCCAACTTGTGCTAGAATCCCTTGAGGGGAGTGGAAAAGCCTGAGGAATTGTGAGAAGTGAAGGGGGATTTCATCCCTTGGGTTGTGCAAGTTGAGGGGAAGCTTGTTGGTGGACTAGAATTAGCTGAGAGTTTAACTGCTTAAAGGGGCACATCAACCAACTTTAGGGATTGTTGTCTCTGGATTAATAGCCCCAGCTTGGGGGTGTCTTTCTATTGAGAATTGGAACAACAAGGCAACGATTGGGAGGAACGTATGTCCTCTACATCAAGTTGCACATTTCCTTAAGATAAGTGTTCTTATGTTTTGTTTTTATTCATGATAATTGTTGATATATTTGTTGTGCATTTTACTCAGAAATTATATTTGGTTAAAGGTTACTTGAGATGAGAAAAATGATGCAAATAAATCCATAGTTTATGGTGGAATGATGCTACCTACACTTAGTTATTACTGTGCACATTTAGATTAGATATATTTATGGTTTTAATTAGCATGCACAACTGAATGATCTTGAACTTCATGTTGTGTATTATTTCTGCATTTTAATTTGGTATCATAAATTTCTATTGGGTCATTTTAGCATTGATGTGACCCAGTTGAGGGTTGGATACGTTACAAAGTGGTATAAGAGAAAAGTTTTCAACATTGATTCTTCATGGGCCATTTAGCAGAGCGCAAAAGTGAAATTTTAGAGTTTGCAAGAAAATTCTCTGACAAAATGTTAGGGAGAGTTCGTTTGCAAATTGTTCCACAAATGTTTATAGTGCAATTGGGAAAATTTCATGGGTATGCAGAAGAATTGAACCCAGGAATTAAATATTCCAAAATTAGTCTCTAATTGAGCATATTTTTTCCTGTAGATGGTCGGAAGTTGAAGTTAAAGATATTCTATGGCGCCCCTAACAAAATTGAGGCAAAATTGGGCAAAAGCCCCAATTTTCGCAAAATAATTCAAGACAAGTTAAATGCACAGGAGGCAAAATTTGAAGAGTAGGGGGTCTAAATTGTATGTATAGACCCAATTCTTTGATTGTATCGAGCTTAATTTCAAGCTCTAATGGAAGCCACCAAAATAATTGTGAAAATGAGTTCTTCAAAAAAGTGCGAAAAATAAGAAAAATCGAAAAATTTTGGGTATTTTTTCGTACGATGACATCAACATGATGTGGTGGCCATGTGTCAATTGACGTGGAAGAAGAAATAGATGTACTTCGATGGTGGATGTAATGACAGTTGGAATAGGATTTGGAGCCATGTGGCAGGCTATCTGTCAGTCCCACGAAACCGTGGTAATATTTTGAAAAAATCAGAAATATAAGTATGTGAGTCTGTGGAGAAAGAAAAATGGTTAAGTATGGAGATTTATTGGACAGACGTATGAAAGGAAAATGAGAAATATGATTTTGCGAGTCTGCGAAGACGGAAAAATGGTTAAGTATAAAGATTTCTCGGACGGGCTTAGGAAAGGAAAATGAGAAATATGAGTCTACAAGTCCATGAACCCATGAGTCCGTGAAGAGGGAAAATGGTTAAGTATGGAGATTTCTCAGACGAACATATGAAAGGAAAATGAGAAATATGAGTCTATGAGTCCACGAAGATAAAAAAAAAAGGTTAAGTGTTAAAACTTCTCTGACAAATGGAAAATAAATTAAGTGTTGGTGATAGGTTCATGGAAGGTATGTGTATAGACCATGATTTAGCGAGTTCTGAGTCGATGAATACAATAAAATACAATTTTAAGATTTGTCTAAGCCCTAAGGATCGATCGGGAAGAAGAGTGGATGGAGTTCTAAGAGTGAAAGAAATATGGGACAACCTGAACCCGCAACAAAGTATTGAAAATGACTAAGTAAAGAAGAAGGTATAACTTATATATGCTATGAATCCATCAACGATGGAGATCTAATCAAGAAATGATCAGACAGTTGTTGAACATTTCTACTATGTTGAATGTGCTATTGAATAATTCTTCATTGTTTTTCCACCATAACTTTCAGCACAAAGCTCGGATTGAAGTGAACGAATAGTAACTGGTAAGGTATTTGAGGAGTATAAGATATATTTCAAGACAAATGTTTGATTTGGGCATTATATTTTCTTTAAAAGTGATAAAAGTGGATTTTGTAGCAGTAAAAGAGTGGAAATTGCAACTTGAAATTGTTGTAATGTTTCGCTCAAAACTCAGAATGAGGCATGAGTACAGTCGTTGGAAAGTTGTTTCATTGAGGAATGCATTTAAGGAATCATATTCTAGAATAATTCATTAATATTTTTCATGAAGAATGACCCGTGATATAATTAATAAATATTTTGCAATATGCTTAATTCTAACAACAATTATTGCATGCACATTCTTGTAGAATTAAAGACACATAAAAGAAAACTTTATCTCCTACATGAGAACTAGAGACATGGAGGATTATCAAGGGTTTTACAACCATGAAAAACAAATTAGAGGCATGCATATCATCATGGGTAATTCTTAGACTGAGTTAATGGGAGAAGATATAGACAGGAGCATGTAACTATGAGAAGCCTGCAAAAAGAAGTGCATAGCTATAGAGTCGATAATGAGAGTATCATGAGCGCTCAAGAACAGATACTTAAAATACTAAATATGCTACAGAAGCAAGTCAAAAAGGATTCAAGCACAAGGCAAGAATTTAGCGCGAAACATCTGGAGGTCTCTAGGTCTCATAATAGGGGGGGTGATCATGGAGGATCTAGACAATCAAGGAGTATTAGTATACATCAACATTATCATTCCTTAGGGAACTTGACCAAAACAAACATATACATGTTCGAGGTCAAAAAGTATCACAAGTATATCTCCTGTCAGGAAGTAGAGAAGGAGAAATGGGTCAGATAGCTTGCAAGGGGAATTGAGGAAAATCAAGCCACCATCATTTGATGGAGAAAACAAGAAAGGTGAAGATACAAAAGAATTGTTGTTGGGAATGAGGAAATTCCAATTACATAACTACTCATCAAATGTAGAAGCCAACATTGCATCTTAACACCTTCAAGGGAAGGCATCTATGTGGTGGGAACAACTAAAGTATGTAAAGCACCTTGATGAGAAAAGAATTTCTTAGAAGCAGTTCAATAAATATTTTCAGCAGCAATACTTGTCAGAGAAATATTATGACAAGAAGATGAAAGAGTTCTTTGAAATCAAGATTAGGAACATGACCATCGATGAATATGAGAGGAGGTTCTTGGAACTGCTCAGGTATGTGAGATTCATCAAAGAAAAGAAGGTCAAAATTCAAAGGTTCCTAAGTGGACTGCCATCCTTTTACAAGGACAAAATTCAGTTTCATGAACCTAGGAATTTACAAGAAGCCATAAGAAAGGCCAAGTATTTGTATGAGAAGAAAAGAGGAAAACCAACTTTCCAAAGGCCCTAGGATGACAATAAGAAAGGAAGGATGGATCAAAGGAAGAAATGATTCAAACCACCTTTCGTCGGAAATAGATCTCAAGCGTATCAGCAAGAGAAACCATCTCAAGGTGATCAGAAAATGGTGGAGTCCTTGGGAAATAGGCCAAGGTAGCATCCCATAAAGTTTTGGGGATGTGAGGAAGATAACATGTATAAATATTGTCCTCACCGAGGAGATAATATGAATATTGTACATAGCGTCAAGAAGGAGGAGACAATAGAGGAAATGAGCAAAATCATGTTGAGGATATATGCAACCTTGGACAATAGACAAGCAGACTATTAATCCACATGATCGAAGTGGAAGGTAATATTGATAATCATCCCATAGTCATTTTAATTGATTCTCGAGCTAGTCATAGCTACATAGATCCAAAGCTAGTTGAAATATTTAAATTGTAGAAACGTAAGCATGAAAATTATTGGTTAGTTCAGCTAGCTACTAGAACCAAGAGAAGAAATAGTGATTTTGTTAAAGAATGTCCTATAAACATGAATGGATCTAACACTAAGGAAGACTTGAACATCATACCACTTGGGTATTATGACTACTTGATTGGTATGGATTAGATAGAAAATCATCGTGTTGTTTTAGATTGTTATAAAACGTTTTTCACATGTCTTGATGAGGAAGGGAATTCAAGGAAAATACAAGGTATTCCAAGGCCTCTATACGTATGAGATATTTCAACATTGCAGTTGAAAATAATTTTTAGAAAAGGGTGCCAGATATATGCAACCCACATGGAAGAGCCAATGAAGGATAAGGAGTCGAGTCTTGAGAATTGTTTAGTCTTGAAAGAGTATAAAGACGTGTTTGAAAAATTTCCAGGATTTCCACCTGTTATCACTCTATAAATTCCCAGTGGTTGCTGTGAGGTAAGAATAAATCTATCAGAGGTAACCTTAACCAACCGCTTCGAAACTGGGAGCTAGCCCTACCATTTTCAGAGAGGCATCTCTCTGTGAGTTTTAGATTTGTTTGGCTTTTCAATATTTTAGGCTAGTTAGAAAGAATATAACTGAGTTGTTCGGATTGTTTTTAAATGAAATGGATGAATATCACTTACGCTTCCATTAGGCTATGGGGTCTGTTTTAAAAAGATATAGGTTAAAGACATCTTTTATAAGATTCATTTTACAGGGCAAGATGGTGCTAATGTTGGATTCTTTAGGGATAAAATGGTGTATTGTTGAAAAAGGTGAGATATCAGTTAAAACAAAAAAGCATTTAAGAATTTCTTTGTTATAACATCAGAAGAAAAACATTTAAATCTATAAAATATTAAGAACAAAGTACACAATGGAAAATTCTGCAACTTTAACTTCTTTTAAAGATTAGATTTAGAAAGACAATATGATAACTGAGAAGGAAAAACTTTTACGCATATAGAGGAAACTTCACCAACAATTAACATGCAAGAATCATGTGAAACTTCTCTTTGTATTACTGGAATAACCTCTTGATAAAAATTACAATGATCAAAGCTTGCTTGGGCGTAAAGATCAATCCCTGATACTTCAAATTTCGAAGTATTTATAATCAAAAAATTACAAACGAACCTGTCATTAATGATCAGGACGTGGCAGATTCTAAATTTAACTAACTAAATCAACAAGATACCAAACTTTAGGCACTGTCAATGATGTGTCGATTTCTTCAAGATGATTTTGGGGAAGGTCGTTGGTGAGTCATCTGCACGACTTTGTCTGATCTGATTGCTGACTAGACTTGGACACCTCATCTCCTACTCGATCAGATTGCATAGATCTTCCCATTGTAGCTGATTGGGAACGATGACTTTGAGTAATCTTCTTTATATTTCATCCATCTCTTTGTATTTGGAAAAAGTTGGCTTGACGATGAAAATATACCGGATCTCGTGCGGTATGTTGATGTCTGACTGCAAATTTTCTAAGAATGCCTTGCCCGTTATGTTGCCCTGTATTCCCAAAAATTTCAAACTATCTTTGGCCACCATGGCCAGCTTCTGTTTATAATCAGGAAGGGTCATTAACTTGTCATTTAGGACCATTAAGCCCGGGAGACCTTTCTTCTGCAGAGCTTCGATCTTGCCAAAAAATCTTTGAACTCCTGTGTCCATAGTCTGAACTTTCTCTTCCAACTGTAGCATTAGTCCTCTCTTGGTCAGAACCCTCTTGAATTTGAGGATGGTTTTTGTCCTGTCTTCAATATTCAAATCCTCTAACTCTTCCCTGGTTTTTGAATTCAGGAATCTAATGATCTCAGTGGCTTCTGTGGTCATTTCTCCCAACTCTCCTTTTATTTTCTCAATAGCCTACCTGCTCCTCTGTACCATTTCATTTTCCTCGAACATGATTTGCACCATAGTCCATATTTCATTTATGGATTTGGAGATATCTATCCAAATATTTTCCTTGGCCTCATCAAGTGTCATGCCTTCCACTGTTTTCTTTAGAAGTTGTTGAAATTCCTGTTTGAGCTTGTCTAATGTTTTCTTCTCCATGAAGTAGATTGTTTGCTAAGAAGACTTGAGCGCTTGAAGATCCTCAACCTCCTTTTTTAGTCTACTAATTTCTGTCTCTTGCAAGTTCATCTCCCCCATGGATTTTGCTAATTCCACTTTTTCTAGAGCTGTCAGTGGAGTTGCTAAGGGAATTTCTGCTGTGGGGGTTTCTGCTATAGATTTTGTGCTTACTCCTGTGAGTGGAACTGCGCTCAGTGGAATGACTTCCATAGGCATTGATTGTTCCTTCTCCTTCACTAACCTTTCCAGTTCTGCTTCCATCTCTTTCAACTGTGCATTCTGCTCCATGATCAACTTGAGCATCTCATCCTTCTCACCTTATGTCTCAGCTATCTCCTTTGCCTGTGCATCTTCTGTTGGTGGAAGTTTCAGTTGTTTCCTCAGAGATGCTATATCATCATTTTTATTTTTGAGCATCTCTTCGACTGCTTTCACATTCAAGGGGTCATACCCAATCTTGAGGACCAATTCTTCCAATGTTTTAATTATGTTATCCTTTGCAAAGGATGATATCTTTTCTAACTTTAACTGTGTCTGAACATTTCTCAGAGAAACCTGTAGTTTAGTAGCTGAAGTAGAAGAATTTTCCAAAGTGGAGAAAACCATTTCTCCAGTTTGCCTGTGCAGATCCATTTGGTCGGCCAGGTGCACATCTCTGGTGTGGAACTCGAACATTTCCCTTTCGTAATCAGTGATTCCCTTTGGGTCGAGCACCTGTGCCTGCAGAAAATCCAAGTGCATTCTACCCTTCTCTGTATCAAACGCATACAACAGTCTATGCTGTGTTGTGGATGTTTGTTTCCAAAACTGAGCATAAGTGTTTCTGGTCAGCGTCTGATTCCTCTTCTTAATCAGGTCATATTTCTCAAAAATGCCCAATTTGGCACCTCCTTATTTTGGTTGGTTGATTAATGAAGTATCCATCCATTTCTTGGATGAAGAAGTATATGTGATATGTTGGCTGCTAGAGATAAGTGGTGACTGATCATCTTTCATAGCCGTAGTGGATTGGGTTTCCTTTTCACCAGTCGTGTCAGTTGTATGACTGGATTTTGGCCTTTTGGTGTGTAATTGGAAATCTCCGGCCGACACTTCGGTGACAAAAGGTGAAGTATCCTTCCTAGGCCTTTTCTCCTTTGGAACCAATAGCGTGTTTGTTTGTGAGATAATAATAGGAGGAGATTGTTGTTCTGTCTCTTCAAGAGTGTTCACCTCCCACTCCATTTGATTTGTGAACTTCTCTATTTCGGGCTTGGGTGTATGAACATATGGAATGTTTTTATTCTTAACCCTCATCTTCGAAATGATCCCGCACAGATCATAGTACCACAAGAAACTAGTGTCGAACTTCATTTCCTTCAAAAGCCTGTCTGCCTCTTCCCCGGCGCCTCGGCTATTGCAGATAAAAGACCCTATTTGCCCTTTAATTTTGAGTTGTTGTTTCTTCTTCAGAGACACAAAGTGTATGTCGTCTGATTTTATCATCTGTCTTATGTACTCTAGGGAAAATATCCCCATGGGTAAATACTTAGGTAGTTTGTATGGAGCTAACTTGAACCCATATATTCTGATCTCAGCGTGATTTTGGTAAAGATACCAATCTCTGATTTTTGCAAGGTCTGAGAGGTGTAATATCCTCTAAATATCCTCATTTATTCTTGGTTTCGGTCTGCCACTGAGCATTCTCACCACTGGGTGGTAAAACTGCTCGATGAACTGTTTGAAACTGAACTCTATGGAATTGCGTCTGAGCAGAGAAGTCCAAGATGTTACCACCTGCGGCTTCCCGTCCTTGTCCATTTTCTGCATCGAGAAAGAGAACCTATCCGCTTGAAAGAAGGTGAACATGTAAGCCAGTATGGAGGAATACCGGAACATACCCTCTATGGTGAATTTTGAAAACTGCTCGTGGATATTCTCCGCTAGGAAAGTGTTGTAGTCGAACTAAGTGGTGGGATTTTCCTCGATAGAGAAAATGGACAGAAAAACCAATATAGGTTCATCCACCCATTTGTTTGAAAAATAACCAAGAAGATAATAGAGTGATGAAATGACTTGGTTGCCCTTTTCTGAGAACAGGGAGGAAGGATACGGGGGATTTGACTTGGGGAACTGAGCATCCCGTGGGAGGAAAAACTCAAAGATCTGGGCCCTTTGAGGAAAAGATAGTTTCTTGTATAACTTTGTTATGATTTCAAGATTGAAAGGGAAGGCAGATTCAGTTCTAGGTATCTTCATCATCTGATCAATGGCCTCTGATGTGATGAAGAACAGAGTTTTTCCCGATGACGAGACTATGGCTCTCTGGTCAGGGAGGTAATGAGCCTGGAATTTGAGGGCAAATTCATGGAAATGATGGACCTGGGGGAAAAGATATAGAGGCAGATTGGACTCCTATAGCCCAATTTCATAGCTTCGATCTAAGAAAGTGTCTTTGAGCCATGACTGCAATTCTGTGAAGTCAAATTCACACCTTGTATCTGAGATTAGATGATCTTTGTCGGCCAATGGGATCCTGTCGAGGTCAATAGGAGGTGGGAGGAAATGATTTTCCCTGGCTTCTGCTTTCTTGGATTTTGGTTCCATCACTGTGAAAAGTACCTGTAATTCAAACAAAATGTTAGTGGTAATGGGTGTGGTTAGGCTGCTGACTGATTCAGGGAGAAGAGAAGGAAAACTTTCTGGTGTGAGGATAAGATGAGCAATGGGTGAATGAAGGAGCAGGGCTAGTTTTGAGTGAAGGGATACCCGTTGGGCGTAGGGGACAGATCAACAGGCTAACGGATAAGTTAGCCTGTAATAAATGGCCAACGGGTCATTTGGAGCATGAGATGGCAGGTGAAAAATGGGTGACGAGTACAACCAGGTGATATGGAGGGTGTTGATAGGAGACCAACAATGGTGAGGGGACTTGTGACGGGTGAACAGGGGGATGGACTGACAGAGTTATGAGACAGGTTCTGTAGGGGAAGATAGAGGAAAGTGATGTCAAGAGACAACGGTGGTAT
>JZKD02S2188906.1:252220-271571 GCA_000966675.3 Picea glauca | reverse complement strand
TCAGCCGTTCAGATGTGCACTCTTGTTACTCATCATTCCGGACCCCCCCCACCGTTAAAGGTAGAACGGTCGGGGGGGTCTAGAAAATCTTGTTGACCATAGATCTAAGCATCAGTGTCTCAGTCGTTCATCTGTGTGGTCTCTTTAATCTGCCAATACAAATTCATATCTGCAGTGGAGACTTAGGCTTGTACCTTTTTGTGGGTTTCCTCAACTTTTCCTTCTTTTTTCACCATGGGGGTTAGGCAACATACTTTCAAACATCAAAGATCATGCATTTTTCATCAATCTTCTTACATATTTTATTGAAAGGAAATTGTCACACCTATGTCCTAACCTACTCATTTGCACCTTTAGCCCATCTTAGACTGTTGGACTAAGAAAATACTCTACCTACGGGCTATTTGACCAAGATTAGACTATTTGGTCAAATTTATTCACTAACTAACCTGATTACTTGGCTAAGGTTAGACAATTTATCCAAGCTTATTCATTAATCCTAGATACTTAAATTTAAAAGACTTGGCCATGTTTAAACTGTATGGATCAAGTCATTGTCATTTTATGGGGCTTTTATCCATTTTCTTTTGTTTTTTTCCCTCTTTTTCTTTTCTCTTTTCTTTTTCTTTTCTTTTCTTTAAGAATGCAGCACTATCTGCAAGTCAAAAACATTAAAGGGACAGAATTACAATCAACAGTTGATCCTATAAATTATAGGGTTATAACACCACCAAAGAGGGACATATATACCTCAATTGACTTGATTCTTAGAGATTCCCCAATATCTAAGAATCCCTACATAATGAGCACACCAGAGATAAAAGAGTTGCAAATGCAACTAGAAGAATAGTTAAAGAAAGGTTACATACACCCAAGTGTCTCTCCTTGGGGTGCCCCAGTTCTCTTTTTCAAGAAGAAAGATGGAACGTTGAGGTTATGTATTGACTTCAGACAACTAAACAAAGTTACAATCAAGAATAAATATTGTTTTCCAAGGATTGATGATATTTTTTATCAACTGAAAGGCTAGGAATGTAATTCAACTTTGAAGAAGTCGAAATCTACGCAAGCACTGAATCATGAGGTCCAATGAGAAGAAGGTTAAAAGGTATTAAAAAAACCTTCATCTTCTAGATCCACAACCCTAGTAATTTATGGTGTAGAATTTTTTGAATCCACAACATTTGGATATACTAAATTGGAAGAACCTACTGGCTCAAAAGAACCAACTCTATCCCATCGACACCTTTGAGAAGGAAGTGGAGGCTCTAACCTTTTTGGATAAATACCTTGGATCCTTCGAGAATGACAGAGTAGTTGATATACCACTTTAAATTAAATATGGGAAGGGTATCCAATCCCGAAGCTCCAAAATAACCGACACCACAAATGGCCAAGTAGTACTCAAGGAACCCCCATATACATGACAATCCGTCGACATTTGGACAACTATTGGATGGGTAATCTCTGCCAGTCACCCTCACATAATATCTTGTTTAGCACCTGTGTTAGAGGAGTTTCCTAGCCACACCTATACAAAAATTGGACTTTTAGCACTCCCTAGTCAGACTCATATGTTCATTTAAACAACCTTGGAGATTTTACTCTTCAACCTATTCCAAGGTGTTAGTATATTTAGACACTTAGGAGCTAGTTAAGATCTACTTGGTTTAATGTGTTATTGGGTAAAAGTGTGTTTCTTAGTGTGTTTCTTTAGTATGCATTAGTATGCATTTGTAGTTAGGAAATCTAATGATCACGATATGTTTCTGACACAAAGTGATCCGACATTTTATATTCTCCTCGATCTTAATGGCTACATCGATCCATGTCTTAACACCCAATTAGTCCATGATCTCTATTTAAAGAGCATGGAGGGTCATTTACTAATGATAGATTGTGAGAAAATATCTTTTAAATCTCTTTGTGACCTTTTTCTTTTGCATTAATAAATTTCTCCAAGTTGCCACGTTGGCCCCGCTGTGGATGTTTCCCCGTTGGGTTTTACAACGTCAAAAATATCGATTTGATAATATTTGATCTGGTTGTGTGAGTGGATACTAAATGTGTTCATTCTCTATTGGAATACATGTGTTGTCTAACATGGTATCAAAGCATGTTTAAAGACCCACTCTCATTGTAGATTGAGATCATGAATATGAGTTTCTTCCTCTCTAGTTTTTTTCATTTTCGTACATTTATGGATTGAGAGGACTGTTACATTCCTTTTGGAGTGTCTGTTCAAGTCAAGAACATTTTTCGTTTCACTCTAAAAGGTTTTCATTTTCCAAATATACGACCATTTCAGTCATATCCAGAGGTATAAAGCTTGAATACACCCTTTTTAATTTTTTGTAGAGTATTATTTTGGTTTCATTTCCATCATTTTTTTTTTCGGGTTTCCACTCTTTTGGATCTGCATATGTTTTTTTCCCTACGTCCTGTGTGATCTCAAAAAATCAAAAACAGATCAGAGAGGGTGCATTTTTCGGGTAAGCTAACTGAGATCTGACCCTTTATTGTCATTGAGAAGCGAAAAAAATTTCTTGTGTGAAAAGAGTTTTTTTTAGCATGCTCTCCAAGGTTGTCTTCCACAACAACAATTGTCGTCATCGAGAAGCAAAAAAATTTTCTTGTGTGAAAAGAGTTTTTTATGAACACGCTCTCTAAGGTTGTCTTCAACAACAAAAACAACAACCCCAATCCTCCTAAAAAATAAAATATTTTTTGCTAGCTCACTTGGTTAAAAGTTGTCATATTAAGAAAGAGGTTTTGAGTTCAAGTGTTTTTTTGTTATTTTTTTTTAAAAGTTCATGCATCCATTATAAAGTTTATTTCACTTCAAGAATAAAAATGAATAACTATAAGTATATTTAATATTTTATTTTAAAGTTATTTATTTTCCATGCAACTTTCTTTTATAAAGTAATTTCATTGTAAAAGTGATCCCTTCTTCTTTTTATAAAAGTGGTTCACTTCATAAAACTACTTATTTGTAAAAGTTAGGTCATTTGGAGGGGTATCACCACGTGGACCAACTTCTACTTGCCACATGGCTCTTTGGTTACTGTTTATGTTTTTTTCAAAAGGACATAACTCTCACATTTGTCTATTTTCAGTGTTGTTTTTATTAAACCACCTAATTTTTCAAGATATTTCCATCCAAATCATCAGTTTCAATTTTTAAATCCACATTATATGCATATTTAATATGGTTTCTTCCAATGATCTTTTTCTTACCAACACAAACTACTTCCAATGTAAATCCTTTATGGAGGATTTATTAAGAAGTAAAGGCATGTACCAGATTATCTTGGGAATGGAAAAAGAACCCATTGATGATGAAAATAAAGTCAAATGGGATAATAGGAATGATGAAGGACGTGGATTAATGAGAATGTCCATCGCTCCTGATTTAGGGTTCTACCTTCAAGAAATTGATGAACCTGATGAATCTTGAGAAAAGCTTGAATCTGTGTTTGGTAAACAAAATATTATTTGAGCACTATCTATCTAAGTTTAAAACACTTAGAATTTTATGTGAAGAGTGTAAAATAATGTTGGAGCAAGAGCATTGCATCTAGATGATTCTTTATAAGATAGGTAGTGCATATTATGTATTTGTATCTACCTTTTATGCCATGAGAGAGTCTCTAGGGAAATATTATCAAAAACCCACTCTTGATTCCTCTTGCGATGCTTTGATTAGAGAGCAATATAAGATTGTATAACTTGGAGTGATCAACGTTGCAGGTACCTCTAGCAAAGCCTTAGTATCCCAATAAAAAGATAAACCCAAGAATCCCAAGAAGAAACATCCTCACCACAACAAGAAGAAAAACAAGGGTCCCAAACCCACTCAAACAACTTCAGCTCCTAATGGTGACAAATGAGAAAAATCTAAAATAAAGAAGACCGACAGACATTGCAACTTTTGTGGCAGACATGGTCATGATGATTCCAAATGTTTCAAGAAGATGGAAGCTTTAAAAGTAACTATGAAGAAGCAAAACATCAATATTGATTCTAATTATTATTCATCTTCTCATGGAAATGCACTTTCTGCTTTTGGTTTCTCCTTCAATGCAACTTCTACTTCTTCTTCTCATGAGTGGATTATTGATTCTAGAGAATCTTATCATATGGCTAAGCAGAAATCCATATTTTATACTCTAAATGAATGTAACACCAAGAAAATATTTGTTGGTGATTGTTATCGCACAATTTGTACTTTCCCAAAATCCCAAGGCAAGTGGGTACAAAATTGGTGTAACTGGGAATAACCTATCACTATCACCTTAATAGGAGATCTCTTTCTATTTATGAGTATGTCAAGACTACCCCAGGGGAGACGTCCTCGGTGACCTGGGGGTTTGAGAAGGCTAAGGTAAGTAATCACAAGGAAATCCTTCCCCTCTCACATATCACTCAAATCAAGGGGTTCTTTATGTCTTATAGAGATGAAGCAAATAAATAATATTGTGTGCCTGCCTCGAACAAGACAACAAGGAAAAAAGGGGCACTTTCCAAGTACCAAATTGATGTTAGTTCTTCATAAGACAATGAAACTTTAAAAAGTAAGATAGATGATATGAATTTGTAGCAATGCAACAGTTTATAACAACAATTAATATTTTATAATAGCCTCAAGAATTTTTCCTTGAGAGTGCTTGAAAACAACAAGAAGAAATAGCTTTAACCTAGCTGAATGATGAAAGATTGTCACAAGCAAGTTTGGCAATGTCTAGCTAGCAAAATAGGTCACTTTTTCAGAGAATTTGCTGCAGTTAGATGATTGTAGAAATATTTTGCAACAACAACAAATTCTAATGGTCAAAAGTGCAAGAAAACACCATGCAAAGTTAACACTTACTTGGCATATTGACTAGTAATGATCACAATTGAGTTTTGAATGAGTTAAGTGCAAGTTATGTAGGAAAAGGTATCCAATCAATGTATGTTTGTATGGTTGTAGCAATCTTTTGCAACAACAGCAAGTTATCTAAGGAGTTAGTCTATTTTAGGGTTAGCAAATGTTAGTAAGAGATTCAAGGATAAAGGCTTGAGTGTTTGTATGATCAATCAACACTTGTAGGTGGTAGAATAATGCCTTTCTAGGTTAATGTAGTCAATAATGGAAAAATAAATTCTTAGAGGAAAATTAGCAATGATAATTTTATTTCAAAGGGATGGAGAGGATGAGAAAGGTGTTGGTATCCCAAGGCCTCAAAAATCCAACACGTAAAGATAATTGCTAGAAAGTAACAAAGGTTAGGCCCTAATGATTTATCTTTTCCATGAACAAATTGTAATAAAATATGCAATGGGCAAGGAAGTAGGGTTAATAGAGTGATAAAATGGTAGGTATCTAGTATCTACATCTAGATGGGTGCCTTTCAAGAAATTTTAGCACATGGAAGACTATAGAGAAAAAGATAGTAACATATGTCTTTCTTCTAGGGTTTCAAGCAAGCAATTTCATAATCTTGGACATGAAACAAGTAAAGTAACCATAAGAATTCATTCACAATAAATAAATGCAAATTTTCCACTTACTTCAGAAAGAATAATCAAGCATAAACCCTAGTTGAAGATCCTCCACATGAAAATTTGCCAAAATACACCAAGAAATGCCTCCTCCAAGAAGTGTGCACCACTAGATTTTAGCCAATAACCCTTAAAGATGGCCAAATTTCAGACCACCACTTCTGTGATGAGTGAATGATGAAAAAATATGAGATTTCTATCTCTTATTTATACAATGTCAATGACCTTTAATTACAATTAGGTCATGAAAAGGCCGACATGGCCAAATTACATGAAAAATCCAGTTTTCAAATTAAGATAATTAAACCATAATTTCACTTTCAGAGATGACTTCAAGCCCTTATAGGGTGACGTTAGACCCCTAGGATGGAACTCTAGGCATCAAAAAGAAAACGCTTGGCCTCCAGAAGCCCCAAATGCTGCCACACGTGTCAACTTGCACCAAAACATCCTAATAAATGCCAAACCCTAACTGGATGACGTTAATGGTCAACATGATAACGTTAGGGTCCCTCAAGGGTCAACATCATGGTGGAAGGGAAATCCCCCCCCATGGTTCTAGGCCTGTCAGAGTGTCTCGAGGGAAACATCCTTCTTTCTTCCTGGTGCCTTCCTTTGGTGTCTCTCTGCCCCTGGTTGGGGTCACAACATCCATCTTCTGGGCTTTCAGCCCTATGGACGTCTGACCTAATCATTCAGCCACATGCACCTGTCCACCGAGAAAAGTCCTGCAATAACAAAAAATATGCCCTTCAAGGGCTCATAAGTCACAGGAATCATAACAATGTCAATCACATATAATAATCAAATTACTCAAACATGTTCATCGAACCCCCCTTTACCAAGACAAATGCTCAAAGACGTTATGGAGCTCAACACATTATGTTTAGAGAGGGTCTCAGGAGGTCCTATTGGGCTAGTCCTCCTTAAGTTTGTGGAGTTTCCCAGGTGAGAGAAAATCTAGGTCATGTAAGTGTGTGAATGGTGTAGGGGGAGTGTTTGGGCAGAGGGTGCAGTGATAACAGGGAATTGTAGGTCTTTCATGTGGATGCCTCTATAGAGGGAGAGTTACACCTTATCATGGATGTCATTGTTTCCTAGCCCATTCAATGCCTTTTATACTTTGTCTTATTGCTTTTGTCTTTTCAAGGGAAAAACTGGGGGACACTATCCTAGGGTGGTGACTAGTGGTGACAACATTACCCACAAGCACTTCATGTAAATGAGAAGATTGGATTGTGATGAGACCCCCTTTCTCTTGGCTATGCCACCAAGAGCCACTACCCTGTTTTGGTGACTAGATAGATGATAGTGTCATATCACTGCATGACCATGGACCTAATAGGTCGGCTCATGATAAGACCTCCCATCCACCAACTAGACCTTGAGTTTTATTTTATCTTATAGGTCCCCTTTTCTTATCGAGAAGCCTTTTATTGCTTTCTTGGGAATCCCTGGGTGAAGAATCTCAAATTTTTTATTTTGTCTTTTAACTCTTGCCAGCTACTTTTACCCTCTAGGCCTTTAGCCCCTTCTTCCCACGAGGAAAGGTACAACTCTTCCTAGTATGGAAAACCCAATTCCTGAACCAAGGTAGAGGAAGATGAGAGGGATAATGGTGAAAAATGGTAAGTATGGAAGAAATGGATGATGACCTTTCATAGATGCACCCAATGGAAACTCATCCTAAAGGAAACTATCTTACTACGACATTTTGTTACCCCCCTAGGTATGAACAAGTTAAAGAGAATAATTTCCAAGAAAACGTTATGAAATGAAAAAGAGTTCAGTGAAACATATTCAAATGCTTTGAAAATCAGAGTGACACATACCATGATACCCAGACTCATTACCTAATTGAGCAAGACCCACTGCTACTTCAGGACAAAGATGGTGGGATAGATGTTGTTGTTTCTAATGGATGTGATGCATTGAAGAAAATATGGGCCCTCCGAGGCTAAGCTCAAGTCGTCTGGCTCTCAGTACTCCATGTCTAGGACCTGTGGAGCTCGAGACATAATCTCCTTACTTATCCTTAGGATAGGAGATAACATCTGGCTCCAACTCGGGAACATGTGCTCACCATAGAGCGCATGAGAACCTTAGCATCTCTGTAATGACCTATATCTTCTAGATATCAACAAAATGAATTAGTAATCTTCAGGGTAGTGATATCACCCCTCTCTCATATATGATATAATGGAATAAAAGTAAGCATGCATATATATAAAAATTAAAATGAAACTACAACTACACTATTCTAGCATGATATGAAGATGGTATATACAATGAATGCAAATGCCTACCTAACTTACATGTTGGTTTAATTCTAGGTGTAGTCAAATAACCAATGAAACCATACTAGCAATATCTCATAATACCTACCTCTGTGCTTCATCGTGAACCAAAAAAATGATAAGTTAAGAACAAAAATAACATGAGTTAGAACATGTATCACATCATCGAAAATTGTAAAGTCTATCTCATGGAGGCAGGTGGGCGGGACAAAATTATGCCAAGTCACACCTCTAGGAAAGTGCTCAATCCATCTCAAAAAGGGATCGTGCAAAATAAAAGGCTCAAAAAACTGACCCAAAAAGTCTGAAGGTTGGCTACCTTGGACATCTTCACATCCTAAGTTCTAGGAAGGGACTAGTAGGAACCTAGAGGGTGATTGACATTTTCTCAAGGGAGGGTTGAAATACTGAGATTTAAACTTCTTCTTAAGGTATTCAACCTACCCTTGAATTCTAAATGTAGGCTTTTGCCTGGAGAAAATTCAAGACTAGGGACATGTTTCCCAACTACACCCTTAGTGACATAGCGAGGTAAAGTAACCGAAGGAGGTTGGAAAACCTTGTCACAAGTACCATGCTTTGGGAAATAAATTCCCTCACCTCTATCAATATTTGAGCATAATGGTGGTTGATAATCTTCTTCATAGAACAAATCCAAGTGCTCAAATGAATACTCATCAAAATCTTCAAGGTATGACCGAAAATCATCAGGAAAAAATAGAACTAGGTCATCCTTGGAGATGTATGTAACTATATCATTTCCTTGTTTCCAAATGTCAGAATCATTAGTAAACTCATATGATAGTTTTAAAGGAAACATTTGAACATATCCTTCTATATCATAAATGGGATCCTCATTAAAACCAATCATATCCCACTTATGTATTCCAACATGTATGAATTCATCAATATTATCAACCATGTCATTACTGTTATCATAACATGAAGAATTTAATGCATCCAAGGGATCCTAAAGTACTTCTTCACTTTCCAAATCATAAAATAAAACATCATCAAAATCTTGGAAAGGGAAAAAACTCACTGTTTTCACTTCTTGTTGTGCAGGAGCATCAATGGCTTGGATGATTTCATCAAATGGAAGAGTGTCCAGTGCATCATCCCCAAGACTCATCTATTCATATTTAGAAAATGAATAATCTAGATCTTCCAAGGGTTCCTTTACTTCTTCACCTTCTAAATCATAGAACAAAGTGTCATCAAAAAACTGGAAATTTAAAATGACTCACCTCATTCTCTTCGTCTTGTGAAGAAGAAATAGGATCTTGGAGAGCTTCATCAGATGGAGGAGAAGATACTAGTGATTTATCCTCATAATTCACTTCTTTATTTAAATATTTATTGCATTCTATCGAATCATGGGAAAAATATTGTTCCTCTTCAAGGGGTTGACAATTTTCTTCATAAATCACTCCTTCTATATCAGAGGGTTCTTGGTATTGAGTATAGTAAACATCCCTGAGATCTTCCACAATATCAATGGTGAATCCTTCTTCTTCTAGGGATACAGTGAGATTTTGAAGGGCATCTTCATATGTCTGGCATTGTGGTTTGAAAAACTCAATAAACCTACTGATGAGGTCTACGAAAGATGATATACCCCTATCTTCACAAAAACTCTTAAACCAATCTTGCAAAAAAGATGGCAGAGAAAGTATGAATAATTTTACCAGAACATCCTCCCCTCCCAATTCTATCTCACTCATATACTTCAAGAATTCTACAATGTGAGTAATTGGGAGGCCTCTGAATCTTGGAGATTTTTTCAACCATTTTTCATCAAAGTAATGCAAGTATCCTTGAAAACTTTTTAAATCGATAGTTGGATACATTTTTTCCCAAGGCGCCATGATCCCATAACTTGGAAATATAAAAAAATTGAGAGTAAGGTGGCACCTTGGAAAAATTTAGTGGATTCACTAGATATCCTCTTAAGGATTATCAAAGGGAAGAGGGAATCACCATCAGTGGAGTCGTCAAGTAAGCTCTGTGAAAACAAGGCTTTGGATAAAGGCTTACTGAAAAAGTGTTGTTAAGGAATATTGAATCAGTGTTTCCCGACAATGAAACCAAAATGTTATTGCACAATTTGTACTTTCCCCGAATCCCAAGGAAAGTGGATACATAATTGGTGTAACTAGAAATAACCTATCACTATCACCTTAATAGTAAATCTCTTTCTATTTAGGAGTATGTCAAGACTATCCCAAGGGAGACGTCCCCAGTGACCTAGGGGTTTGAGAAGGCTAAGGAAAATAGCACAAGGAAATACTTCCCCTCTCATATATCACTCAAATCAAAGGGTTCTTTATGTCTTATAGAGATGAAGAAAATAAATAGTATTGTGTACCTGCCCAGAAAAAGACAACAAGGCAAAAAGGGGCACTTTCCAAGTACCAAAATGATGTTAGTGCTTCATAAGACAATGAATTCTTAAGAAATGTACTAGCTGATATAAAATTGCAGCAATGTAACAATTTATAACAAAAATAAGAAACTTGCAACAACCATTAGATTTATGATCTAAAATGCTTGAATAATAACTTGAAATAATAGCTTTAACTAGGAAATTTGATAGTAAATAGTCACAAGCAGTTTTAGCAACATATAGCTAACATAATATGTCACCATTAGGGTTAATTTGTTGTTGTTAGATGGTTGTAGCAATATTTTGAAACAACAACAAGTAGGTTAATAAAATAGGCTAATCTAAGGTTAGTATAAGTCAGTACCTATTCAATAGAAGAAGTTTTGAGAATTTGTTTGATCAGTCAACACTTGTAAGTGCTAGACTAGTGCCTTTCTAGGGTAATGGAGTCAATAATGGCAGCAACAAATCTTAGAGGAGAAATAGAAATGATGATGTTATGTCAAATGGGATGGAGAGGATGAGAAAGGTGTTGGTATCCCAAGGCCTCAAAAATACAACTCCTAGAGATAATTGCTAGAAAGTAACAAAGTTTAGGCCCTAGCGATTTCTCTTTTCCTTGGAAAAAATGTAATAAAATATGAAATGGGAAAGGAAGTAGGGTTACTAGAGTGATACAATGGTAGGGCTCTAGTATCTACTTCTAGATAGGTGCATTTCAAGAAATTTTATGAAGTGGAAGACTATAGAGAAAAAGATAGTAACATATGTCTTTTGCCAAGGGTTTCAAGCAAGCAATTTCATAATCTTAGACACGAAAAAGGTAAATTAACCATAAGCATTCATTCACAATAAAGAAATGCATATTTTCCACTTACTTCACCAAGAATAATCAACCATAAACCCTATTTGAATATCCTCCACATGAAAATTTGCCAAAATACACCAAGAATTGCCTCCTCCAAGAAGTGTGCACCCCTAGATTTCAGCCAATAACCCTTAAAGAGGGTCGAATTTCAGACCACCACTTGTGTGATGAGTGAATGATGAAAAAATATGAGATTTTTATCTCTTATTTATACAATGTCAGTGACCTTTAATTACAATTAGGTCATCAAAAGGCCGACATGGCCAAATTACATGAAAAATCTAGTTCTTACACAAATTAAGATCATTAAACCTTAATTTCACTTTTAGAGATGACATCAAGCCTTTCTAGGGTGACGTTAGACCCCTAGGATGGAATTATAGGCCTCAAAAGGAAAACGCTTGGCCTCTAGAGGCCCCAAATGTTGCCACACATGCCAACTCGCACCAAATTGTCCTCATAAATGTCAAACCCTAATTGGATGATGTCAAGGGTCAACATGATGACGTTAGGGTCCCTCAAGGCTCAAATTCATGGTGGAAGGGAAAGCCCCCCTGGGTCTAGGCCTGCCACAGTGTCTCAGGGGAAACATCCTTCTTTCTTCTTGGTGCCATCCTCTGGTGTCTCTTTGCCCCTGTTTTGGGTCACAACATCCATCTACTAGGATTTCAGCCCTATGGAGGTCTGACCTAATCATTCCCCCACATGCACTTGTCCACCGGGAAAATTCTTGTAGTAACAACAAATACGCCCTCCAGGGGCTCATAAGTCACAAGAATTGTAGCAATGTCAATCACATCTAATAATCAAATACTCAAACATGTGCATCGAACCCTTCTTTACCCAGACAAATGCTCAAAGATGTTATGCAGTTCAACAAGTTAGGTTTGGAGAGAGTCTCAGGAGGTCCTATTGGTATAGTCCTCCTTAAATTTTTGGTTCTTCCCAAGTGAGAGACAATCTAGGTCATGTGAGTGTGTGATTGGTGTAGGGGAAGTGTTTGGGAAGAGGGTGCAGTGATAACATGGAAATGTAGGTCTTTCCTGTGGGTGCCTCTATAGAGGGTGAGATGCACCTTATCATGGATGCCATTGTTTCCTATCCCATTCAATGCATTTTATTCTTTGTCTTATTTATTTTTTCTTTTCAAGGGAAAAGTTGGGGGACATTGTCCTGGCATGGTGACCAGTGGTGAAAATGTTACCCATATGCACTTCCCAAAAATGAGAAGGTTGGCGCATGATGAGACCCCCTTTCTCTTGGTTATGCCACCAAGAGCCACTACCCTAGTTTGGTGACTAGATAGATGTTAGTGCCATACCGCTAAATGCCCATGGACCTAATAGGTAAGCTCATGATGATACCTCCCATCCACCAACTAGAACTTGAGTTTTATTTTATCTTACAGGTCCCCTTTTCTTATTGAGAAGCCTTTTATTGATTTCTTGGGAATCCCTAGGTGAAGCATCTCAAAGGTTTTATTTTGGATTTTAACTCTTTCCAGCTAATTTTACCCTCTAGGCCTTTAGCCTCTTTTTCCCATAAGTCAAGGTACAACCCTTCCTAGTGTGGCAAACCTAATGCCTGAACCAAGGTAGGGGAAGATGAGAGGGATAATGGTGAAAAATCGTAAGTATTGAAGGAATGGACGATGACCTTTCATAGATCCACCCAATGGCAACTCATCCTAAAGGGAACCAACTTACTAGGGCATTTTTTTACCCCCAGGTATGAAAAAGTTAAAGAGCATAATTTCCAAGCAAATGTTATGAAATAAAGGAGAGTTCAGTGCAATGTATTCAAATGCTTCGAAAATTAGAGTGACACATACCATGATACCCGGATTCATTACCTCATGGAGAAAGACCCACTGCTACTTTAGGATTAGGTTGGTGGGATAGATGTTGTTGTTGTTGATGGATGGGACGCACTGAAAAAAATACGGGCCCTCCAAGGCCAAGCTTAAGTCATCTGGCTCTTAGTACTCCATGTCTAGGATCTGTGGGCCTCGAGACATAATCTCATTAGTTATCCCTAGGATAATGGATAACAATGATTATAGATCTCTTAGTGTTGTAGGATCTGAAACAATTTAGGTAGATAATGGCCATTTCAATGATGTATTATGTGTTCCAAGTATTTCCTATAACCTTCTATCAGTATATCAAATCACTCATTCGGGTGAAGGTAAAGACGTAGAGTTTTCACCTCACCAACTTGTAATCAAGGATCTAAAAGATCCTCATCATGTTCTTGCAAATAAAATTGTTGATGATATTACCACATTGTACAAGTTTGAAAACTTTGGTTCATCATATTTTCCATTAGTTTTTGTTGCTCATAGTGATGACTTGAACAAACTTTGGCATGAGCAGTTTGGTCATATAAACTATTGTTCATTGCATAAAATATGCAATCAACAGATGGTGACTGGTCTTCCTCTTGTTTCATGCAGAGATGGTTTTTGTGCAAGTTGTGTTCTCAAAAAACATCATCGGGACAGTTTTGAAAAACATGCCTCTTGGCGCACCTCGAGCCCTTTGCATCTTGTTCACAGTGACTTTTGTGGTCCACTCTCTTCTCCTTGTTTTTTTGGGTGCATGTATTTCTTAACTTTCACTGATGGCTTTTTCATACGTACTTGGGTTTACTTCTTAAAACTTGAGATCAACATTTTTGACAAGTTTTTGGCCTACAAGGCCCTTGTATAAAAGAAATATAGACATCAAATTCAAATGTTGAAAACAGATAATGGAGGTGAATCTGTGAACAATATTTTTACAATTTACTACACTACACATGGCATCCAAATGCAACACAATGTTCCATATACACCATGATGAAATGGTGTTGTTGAGAGAAAGAAACGCACATTAAAAGAAATGGATAATTATATGATCCAATCTAATGGATTAAGTCTAAACTATTGGGCGGAAGCCATCAACTGTGAAAATTACATAGTAAATCACACTACCACAAAGGCTCTTAAAAATATAACACCGGAAGAAACATGGACTAAAATTAAACTAGATGTAAGTCACTTCTGTGTATTTGGTAGTATAGCATGGGCTCACATTCCTAATAAGGAAAGGAAAACATTGCAGCCTAAAAGTGGGAAGTGTATATTTGTTGGTTATTCTGAAGATGTCAAAGGTTACAGACTTCTTCAACCACATTGTAATGAAATTACTATTAGAAGAGATGTTAAATTTTATGAAAATCTATTGGCCTGTGAGCCTAATTCAATGATTGTGCCTTCTCTTGATATTATGGTAGCTATAGGAGGTATTAACCTATACGTGTAACATTTGATGAGACTAGAATATTCTGGGAAGCAAGAGAAACCCTAAAACATTGGATAAGAACCCTAGAAGACAAGTCAACTCAAGATAATAATTAATATTAAGTTATTAGCCTCCATGAAGAGAATTCAGCCTAGTTAGGTGACTTGGAAAAGTATAAATAGAGGGCATTGGAGTTCATTTGTAATCACTCACTCTCATAATTGCATAAGAACAAGTGGTGTGCATGAAAGGAGGAGAGCTGCAGTTGCTGCAATAATGACTTGGTCTTTGGTTATGGTTTGGACTTTCTTCCTTGGTTATGGTTTGGACTCTCTTCTTGGTACACTAGCTTTGAACAGAAGTATACTACCTTGGTTGGCTATTAGTTCTAGGGTTTGCTTCCAAAATTATACTATATGTCAAGGTTAAGGTGCTTGGGGTGGCCTTTGTGCCTATGGTTGGGTGAAAATATTGAGAAATTGTATATGGTGAAAATGAGAACATCTCTTTTATTCTATCGGGTTATGGGCCCACACTCTCTTCGGACAGGGTAACCACTGGAAGATAGATTGGAAGGATTTTATCAATTGCAGTTATAGTTGCATTCAAAGTTTTGTTGTAGCAACGAAACCATAACCCTCATGTTGAGGCACCTTAAGTGAAGAGCTTGATCTAATTCAACATTTGACCAAGTCAAAATATAAGGTTGACCAGTCAAAAGTCAAAATATAAGGCAATTACGAAGACAAAATACCTAGCATGAAGAAAGTGTATGTTGTGCCCAAGAGAAATCTACTAAAAGGAACATTATGAGGTTTACCAATCCTCTAGCAGCTAAACCTCTGGTCCAACAAAGTCATTCTAAGGTTTATCACCACAGTTGGATAACAAAGGTATGTACATATACACGTTATTTTAATTTGTATCATTATCATGAGTGTGTTTGTAGGGAATGTACAAGGGATCTTGTCCAAAGCAGTGATCTTGGATTTAGTGGATTCAGAAGATCAACACACTCTCCAAGTTTGACTTGATATATCTCTCGTTGTTATGGAATTATGAACTTCTAGTCAAAGTTATAAGCTGACTTTAGTCAAGATCTTATATGGTTGAGATCGTATTCTCTAACTCAGTTTAGTCAAGGATACTTGTCTCAAAAGAAAAACAATTCAAGTGGAACAATAACAAGACTTTGAGTTTGCATATCAAGTTTGACATCTTTATTATCGTCACTTAAGTGAGTATTGATAAGTACTTAGTAGCTTATACTAATTAGTGTACTTATTTGAAAATATGAACTAACACCGACTCTAGGAGATATTTCTTGTTCTTGTTCTCAGATAAGATCATCTTAGTCATGCTACCAAGAAACTATCCTCTATATAAATGATGTTGTATCAGAAACACTATTGTTCTTTTTTTCTCGGGAAGGTTATTTCATGAAGGCTATCATGAAGATGTATTTCCAGGCTCATAGCAATTTACTCTATCCTTGTCCTTATTGTTATTTCGATTTCCTATCGTAAACATATTATCTTGAATATTTATTTTTCTTCTTGTCTTGTTCTCGGAAGGTACCCTTGTGAAATATGTTTACAAACCTTTGACGAAAAATCTTTGTGAAAGTTGTCATAGAAGAAGTTTATAAGGATGACACAATGCTTGCAACAACTTCCAAATGGGAAGCAACCAGAACATATAGTAACAAACTTAAAGAGACTCAGTGGAAGTTAGACTCGAAGAAAGTCAGTAATCAAAAGGAAACCAAAATAGTCTCATGACACTTTGCAAAAAGAAAAGATAGGTGCAACAGACAAAAGCATGGACTCTCTCAAATAGAGGGAATTGATTGTAGAATTCCATAAGCATGCAGTCTCAAAATAATAACAAGGAAGTTATAGATATTTCTCATTCAGGCATGAAGCTGGGATTATGAGGGAGATAATCCCAAATGATATGATCCATTAAAGAATTCATAAATATTATGAAGTATCTGTCCATATTCTTCATTGGGAGTAGCAGCCATGATACACAACACATGTTCAACTTGACTCTAGAAGAAGTCTTCTATGAAAGGAAGCCTTGAATATCCTTGGTTGTTCGTATACATTTATTTTTCTATTATGAAAGGAATAAATTGGAGCCTTCAGGAAGGAAGGGCATGGAAACTATAGAAGATTCCATGGACTCCAACGTTGAAGAGGAACATGAGGAAGAAAATAAAGATTCCAAGAAAGAAAAAAAAATCTAGAACAAGCAAATTGAACCAGTTATTATACCTCAAATCATAAGACTACCAACATGATTTGAACCCACTAGAAGTAGTCAAGCAAAAGTAAAGGAAGGAAGTTTTGATGAAAAACAATGTATGTGAGAAATTGTGAAAAAGACTTGATAAATAGAAGGCGAGATGCGGGGCTAGAGGGTTCTCCGAGAAGGAGGGAGAAGACTATGATGATAGTTTTTGTTCCAGTAACCAAATATACTTGTACCTAAGCCATTATATCTCTTACAGAATCCATGGGTTGGATTTTACATCAGATGGCTGTAAAGATTGTTCTTCTCAGCATAGTAATTGAAAAAGAAGCATATATAGAGAAACCTCAAAGTTTTGAGGTACACCAGAAAGAGACCCATGTATGAAGATGGAAGAATACCTTGTATGGATTCAAGAAACTTGGTGCAGAGCCTCTCATGTACATCAGAAGCATGGTGAAAACTTCTTATGACAGAGGAAGTGTATTGAAATGGTTCTTCAGAAGTCCGGGATAATGGATTGCAAATCCATGGAAAACTACCAGGATGATAGATATGAAGAAGTTGAGAGACTTTGATCCAGTAGACACGTCCCTGTATCGACAATTGAATGGATCGTTGATGTATTTGGAGAATACTTAGCCAGATATTTGATTTGTTTTGAAAATGATTCCAGGTGGAACGTAGCCATGAGAATTGAATAATTGCAAATCACACCTTGAAATGTCTTCATGGTACGTTTGAGTTATTACATACAGCTACATGGATTTATCGATTCATATTGGGAAGAGAGTGCAGATAACAAAAGAAGTGATTATTAGATATGTTTCAGTTTGAGATTTTCCACGATATCATGGGCTAGCAGGAAACATAAGTTTGTTGCACTCAACATTGTAGAAGGAGAGTATATTGGAGCTTGTGATGCTTGTATGGAAGAAGTGTGGCTCTATAAGTTGGTTTCTGGACTGTTTGATCAGGTGTTAGATTAGACCATGTTATATTTTGATGACCAGAGATGTGTGAAGCTCTCATAGAACCCGATGTTCCATGATAGATCAAAGCACATTGAGATCAAGTACTACTTTTTCTATAATAAAGTCCAGAGGGGAGAAGTAGTTCTCCAATATATCTCCATTGATGAGAAGATAGAAAATATTTTGGTAAAGCCTCTGTCCAAGATGAAACGTTTGCATGCTTAAGGGACAAGCTCGACCTCGTGGATATGAATTCCTTATTGGAAAGGGAAGTGATTACTCCCCAAGTTAGGAGGAAGTACTAATATGTTATTGATATATAGACAATCATTTTCCAGTTTGTAAAATGGTCCACGTTGGGAAGTGACTTTCCAGTCTCGAAAGTGGTCCAATATTTTTTATGGACATTCATTTTTCCATTTCAAAAAATTGTCTAAAACAGATGGACATTTTTGTAACGAAAATGGTCTGATAAATTGCTAATGTACCATAGACAATGATTCCCCTTGTGTACAATGTGGGGGAATGGTATAGGACAATATTTCTCCTTGGCAGTCACTCTGAGAAGTGGTCAAGAATAATGGTCCACCTCTTCAAGAAGTCATTCTTTCAAGTTTCATAGTTGTGAGAAGTTTCGAAGAATGTTCTGATGTAGTAGGTTGGTGCAGGACAATCATTTCTATATGAAATGGTATAGATAGTCATTTCCTAGGGAAAACTCATTCTCTCCAAGTTGCATTATGAATTGTGTTGGAAGAATAACCTAGTTAGGTTAAATGGTCTAGGTTCAATAATCAGGGACAAGCATTCCCTAGGGAAAAATCATTCTCTCCAAGTTGCACTATGAATCATGTCAGAAGAATGGCCCAGTTAGGTTGAATGGTCCAGGTTCAACAATAAGGAATAGTTATTCTTCTATTCTTGGGAAGAATAGTCCAGACAACACATGGCTGATGTTTAACTTTTGGAGGGAAGATTCTCTTCCATATCTCACAGATGTGACTGGAAGAATGGCCCAGATGACTCAGTTTGTATCATGATATTGTTGATGCATGTGATATTCTAGATATAAAAGGTATGCATAATAGAAATAAATAGCTAGAAATGGTAGATGAACAACAATATAACCAGAGAAATACCACAATAATACCAAAATGATACCAGAATAACACTAGAAAGAGAAATTTGATTACTGAGAGAAATGTTCACTTGCCTCTTCGAGGGGGAAACCTCTAGCAGAGCATATCTCTATTACAATAATATCCAAGACAAGAGTTCCCATACCCTCGACTCCTATTTATACTAAATATGTCTATTGTTACCCATGATTTTGGTCATCATGATGGTGTATTAATGATGGTGTACTCAGGCTCTTCATAAGAACTTTCTCCTGAGAAAAGTTACTTTCATCTCTTCCCAGAAAACTCATTTTTGAAGAGGGTTCGCAGGCTGCTAGTATCCCAGGATGTGAGAATGCCTGATTCTCACAGGCTGCCTTAAGCTGGGGTGCAAACTTCTCACACTGTGTTGAATAGCCAAGGTGCGAACTCATCCTAAAGCATGGAAAAAGATGAATTCTCAATGTTTCTAGAAGGGAATCTTCTAGAAGAATGGGTTGGCATTTGAATGGTTATCCTTATACTGGATTCCCTGATATTTTGGGATCATTATTATCCAAGTAACTATCTCATTCTCTCCTATATATTGAGGGAATTCTCATGGAAAAGGTTAAGCAAGAT
>JZKD02S2188906.1:224638-246695 GCA_000966675.3 Picea glauca | reverse complement strand
CCTTGGGAGTCATTGACATCAATGGTGATTTCCCTCGCACTTGTTAACGGTTTCATCAATGACCGGTAATCAAGTGGTTTCTTCCATGTTTGACTTCAACACATGTAATCACATGATTAGATTCGTACTTTGGGTGACGATATTGAAGACCCTGGATATCATCTCTTTTGTCCAAGTTGCGATGGAGTATGTATAATCTGCGACACATAGATCCACTGTGTATATCTCGTGGCTATGTCGTCTCAATTTGAATTTTCTTGCATAGATCCACATTGTATTCCTAGTGGCTATGCTATATTTTGACGGCATGGATCCACAGTGTATGATTGGTGGCCATGACCTATGTCTACAATGTCATCCATCTATGATCTGAGTATGGGAATGCCTACCTCAGAATTGGTATATATGATATTCTGCAGATGCTTGGTTGTTCGCAGGTTTCCGATTAAGTGTGCTCCTGGTTTCCGACACACACATGTAGCTTACAAAGTCTTTCGGCTGTCACTGATTCCAACCTCATACTTTGGGGGGCATTCTATTACCCATGATTTTGGTCATCATGATGGTGTATTAATGATGGTGTACTTAGGCTCTTCATAAGAACTTGCTCCTGAGAAAAGTTACTTTCATCTCTTCCCAGAAAACTCATTTTTGAAGAGGGTTCGTAGGCTGCTAGTATCCCAGGATGTGAGAATGCCTGATTCTCGCAGGCTGCCTTAAGCTGGGGTGCAAACTTCTCTCACTGTGTTGAATAGCCAGGGTGCGAACTCGTTCTAAAGCATGGAAAAAGATGAATTCTCGATGTTTCTAGAAGGGAATCTTCTAGAAGAATGGGTTGGCATTTGAATGGTTATCCTTATACTGGATTCCCTGATATTTTGGGATCATTCTTATCCAAGTAACTATCTCATTCTCTTCTATATATTGAGGGAATTCTCATGGAAAAGGTTAATCAAGATTCATTGGAGAATTGGTGAAAGAATTGTGTGAAGGACTTAGCTTGAACAACAGCTTGGAGACTCTAGCAAGTCTATCAAGAGGATTTGATCTTCTTCATGCAAGGATTGAGCAAGTGTGTGTGTTGGAGCCAAGAGCCATCGAAAGGAAGCTTGAGACATCAAGGCTATCAGGTTGTAATCTTTACCTTCAATTAATATGATACAGTGGCATGTCCCTTTCCCATAAAGCTATTCTCACTTTATTGTGTAATTCCTTAATCATACACATAAGTTGACAGTTGAATATATTTTGCTATCTTCACTTTGGTTGGTTTGTGTTGTCTTGGTCTTGACCTCACGAGAGCACTGGAGTGAAGCAAGAGCAACAGAGACCCTAGGAAGAGATACAAAGGTATGTTACTTGCTTTATTCCTACTAACTAATTCAATGGTCAAAACTTAGGGAAAGAGTCATGTCCTGTCTTGTTTTGTTCTAGATCCAGGTGGATCTAGGGAGATCTATTAGTGTCCACACCTACCGATTAGTCCGATAACATCTATCAAAAGAACCATCTAGAGGAAGATCCTTCTAGAAGCGGAAGATTCTATTAGGTCTTCTTACATTGGACTTATTCTTCCTTATTGTTAGGCCTTATTATTATTGACATTTATTACATGGAAATATATTATTCTACCTACGTGAGCAGTTAGGTCCCTAACATGTCCTCCCCCTTAAAGGCATCCTTATCCTCAAGGCTTGAGATGGGGAAATTGTTGCAGAATGGTAGTTGGTTCCCAAGTGGCATTTGTTGGAGTTGTATCTTTCCACTGGACTAACACTTCCTTGATGGTTCGCTAATGCATCGGATGCTCACATTGGTCCAAAACTTCTTGTGGTTGCAGCCAAATGGAGCCTTCTTCATCCAACTCAGGAAGGTTGGTTTGAGTTTGGAACCTAGTTCCAATCACCTTCTTAAGAAGGAAACATGAAAAGCAGGATGGAGCTTAGAATGAATGGGAAAAACTAACTGATAGGCCACCTGTCCCACACGCTTGAGAACAGTATAAGGACCATAAAATTTGGGTGCCAGTTTCTGACAATGGTCAGCCTTGAGGGAATTTTTCTTGTAAGGTTCCAGTCGAAGAAACACCTAATCCCCTTCTGCAAATTGACATTCAGAGTGACCTTGATCTACTTGTTTCTTCATGCGATTCTTGGCCATGACCAAATGCTCTTTAACAGTATGGAGAATAGCCTCTCGAACTATAAGCGTTTGGTCAACCGCCTGGACCTTCGAGACACATGACAAATATGAAAGAACTGAAGGTGGTGTTTGTCCATATACCACTTCAAAAGGATTCATGTGCATAGTTGTATGGTACGAAGTGTTGTACCACCATTCAGTGAGTGGTAACCATTGAGCCCATTGATTCTTCCTTTCTGATGCAAAACACCTCAAATATTTTTCCAAACATTTGTTGACAATTTCAGTTTGACCATCAGTCTAGGAATAATAAGTTGTGCTGAGATGCAATTTGGTGCCTTGTAGTTTGAACAGTTCTTGCCAAAAGTTTCTGGTGAAAGTTGGATCGCGATCATAAACAATAGAATGTGGCATGCCATGAAGCTTGAAGACCTAATCCATGAAAGGTTGATCCATAGTGGACGTTGTAAATGGGTGTTGAAGAACACATAAATGAGCATACTTGGAAAGATGATCAACTACCACCATGATGACTGATTTATTGCCCGATTTAGGTAAGCCTACAATAAAATCCATAGAGATATCCCGTCAAATAGCAGGTGGAATCGGAAGCAATTGTAGTGTGCCAGGATATTTGACTGTTTCTCCCTTGTTGCGTTGACACACATCACATTCAGTCACAAAATTATAAACATCCTGTTTCATACCCTCCCAGAAAAAATAACGTTTAACCTGGTCATAGGTTTTGGAAAACCCTAAGTGCCCAGCTGTGGGTGTAGCATGAAACTCAAAAAGTATCATGGATTTAAGTTTTGACTATTTACTTAAATACAAATGAGCTTTGTATCGAAGCTCATCATTGAGTCAAGAGTACCCTGGGGAAACTGGAGAATTGGACTACAATTGTTGTATCAGATGCAAACTTTTGGGATCATGTAGCCAGTCCTGGCGAACAACTTGGAGCCAATCTGGTACAATGAAAGAGAGAAAAAAGGGACATTTCATCTTCATATTTTCTGGAAAGTGCATCAACAACCATATTGTCTTTTCCTTTCTTGTAAATGATCTCATAATCATATCCAAAGATCTTAGTCACCCATTTTTGTTGCTCGGGTGAGAAAAGGCGTTGTTCCATAAAATACTTGAGGCTTTGATGATCTGTCTTAATTTGGAAGCATTTCCCCAATATATAAGGGCGCCAAATATCCACGACATGCCAAAAAGCCAACATTTCCTTTTCATAGATTGATTTACCCAAATTTCTCTTAGACAGTTGTTTGTTGGTAAAGGCCAAAGGTCGACCTTCTTGCATAAGGACATTGCCAATTCCTTTCCCAGAAGCATCACATTCCAGGACAAAGGTCTTTGTGGAATCAAGAAGGGCCAGGACTAGAGTGGTGCACATGGTCATTTTCAAGGTTTGAAAATCTTGAGTAGCTGCTGGAGTCCAAGTGAAAGAATTCTTCTTAAGAAGTGCAGTGAGAGGTGTCGCAATATTTCCATAATTCTTAACAAACTTGTGATAATAACCTATTAAACCCATAAATCCCCGCAATATTTTGAGAGGCTTTGGGTGAGGCCAATCTTGCATAGCTTCAATCTTTATAGGATCCACCCTAACGTCGGCCTTGCCAACAAGATGACCCAAGTACTCGACTTCCAAGGTGCCAAAAGCACATTTATATTTTTTGAGGAAAATTTGGTGTTAAGAAAGTAGATGGATAACTCGATCCACATGAGAAAGATGGGTTGTCCAGGTTTTGTTGTAGATGAGGATATAATCAAATAAAACTAAGACAAAATGATGGAGAAAAGGACAGAACACATGATTCATGAGGCTCTGTAAAGTGGAGGGAGTATTACACAAGCCAAAGGGAATGACCAAAAACTCATAGTGGCCCTCATGAGTTCTAAAGGGATTCTTAGGAATGTCTCCCTCTTTCATACAGATCTGGTGGTATCCAGAATGAAGATCAAGTTTAGTAGAGAATTGGGCACCACTTAATTCATCTAAGAGGTCATCAATGACAGGAATCGGAAATTTGTCTTTAATGGTGAGTTTGTTGAGGGCGTGGAAGTCGAGACACATGTGCCAATAACCTTATTTATTAAGGACCATGACCACAAGAGAAGATTAGGGGATGTTACTAGGGCGGATAACACCTGCGTTGAACAGTTCTTGAACCATTTTCTCAATTTCATTTTTTTGGTGAAAAGGGGTGACGATAGGGATGAATATTTGGAGGAAGGATGCTTGGGACAAGGGGAATGGAATAACCATGAACACCATGGTAAGTAGAGAGTCCCTGGGGAGTGGGAAAACCCACCTGATGTTTAGAGAGGATGGCTTCGAGGTCCCGTGACACTTAGGGTGTCTTAATTTCTTGTATGGCATGCAATTGGGAAATAATGTCAGAATGACCTTTTTTGAGTAGCGTTTCCATGCGATGGGAACTAATGATCTTTGGGGAACCAGCATGGATTCCTTGGAAATTATATTGTTGTCCCTCCTAGTAGAATTGCATTTTTAATTCCTTAAAATCCATGAGAATGGGACCCAAAGTCCTTAGCCATTCTGCACCCAAAACAATGTCACAACTACCCATGTCGATAGAAAACATATGAGATTTCAGGTGGTAGTCACCAATTTGGAGACACACATTTTCACAACGCCCTCCACATTTCATGGACCCACCATTGGCAATCATCATTTGGAAATTATTGACTGCATGGATATATAAATTAGTTTCTTGGGAAATGCGGCGATGAATAAAATTATGGGTTCTTCCACTCTCAACAAGAATGATGACCTTCATATGCTTGATGTAACCAATTAGCTTGAGGGTTTGGGGAGAAAAGAAGCACGTGAGAGCATTTAGGGAAATGACTAGTTCTACTTCTGGAGGGTCTGAGGGAGGGGTTATGTTAGTGGGTTCAGGTGACACAGATACAAGGGGAGACTCAACATCCTCTGCCGAAGCATCCTTCGATATGGCCATAAAAATATTTTGTTCCTTACACTTGTGTTCCGGAAAATATTTGTCATCACAATTATAACAAAGGCCTTTGAGTTGGCGTTCATCCATTTCATCCCTAGTCAATTTATGGATCTTTAGTGGAGTAGAAGGAGAAGTGGGAGTTACTGGTTTAATGCGAGGAATAAAGGAGGGTTTTATGTTTTGAGAAGAGACAACATGTTGTGTTTCCTTAGCTCTTTTAGTAGCTTCCACCCAACTTTGAGGCTGGTCACTGAGCCATGAGGACATGAGCAAAAATCTCATCCTTGAGGCCACTGATAAAACATTCTTGGAAAAAAGCATCAGACATGCCCTATGTATGAAAGTCCAATCTCTTAAAAGAAGCTATAAAATCTTCCACCGTGCCAGATTGTTTCAACTTTGTCAAATGACCTAAATGATTGGTGTCAGTGTCAAAGCGTTCATAAATATCTACCACAAAGTGTGTCCAAGCCACATACCCTTGGCGGGCATTTTTTCTCCATTTCCACCATTGCCAATGTTCTTGATCTAGATGGAGAATACCATACCGGAGTTTGGCCAACACATCTGTAATGACATACAAAGAGAAATAATGTTCCATTTGAGTTACCCAGCCAATGGAATTTGATCCATCAAATTTGGTCACATCCACACAATGAAGGCGTAGGTCATGCTGAAAGTGATGAGGTTGAAAATTCTAGGAATGAGAGGAAGTTTCACCTTTGGTATGCAAAGGTGGGTCAGATACAGGAAGATCTCCAGGGATATGCAGCTTGTCGCAGATCATCGTAGTGACAGATTCAAGATGGGTAGTAATGTCTTGTTTGAGCTTGTCTTTCAGTTCCCTGATTTAGGCAGCGATGGAGGAATTCATATTTTGATTGATGGTGGAAATATTGGGACTAAGTTGTCTCACTTCTTGTTGGTTTTCTGTGAAATTAGAGTGCAAGGTAGTGAATCGAGCTTCCAAATCTTGGCTACGGGTATGGGTCATGATGATGAGGGAACACTAAAAGGGGTGGGTGGGACCACACATAAAATGGGTTATGGGTGAGTTGTATCACAACGATTAGGGAGACAAGAGAAATCCAATGGGGTAAAGCCAAAATAAGGGTGTTGGAAGGGGGTCGAGTCCACAAGAAAAAAACAATTTGCTGAAAAATGATAGGTATGACTATTATAAGGGTGAAGAGATAAATCCAACAAAATAGGTCTCAAATAATGGTGCCAAAAGGATACTCCTACAGATTTATACTTCGATCTGAATAATACTGGAGTGATGAAATGGACAAATGCTTAACGGGAAGAAATGTGTAGAAATTTCGCAACTTGAATGCAAGAGACACAGTTGCACCGCAATAGATCTTGTCTTTTCTGTTTTTGTTTTGGTCCCAAGGGTTAGGTATTCAAGGGTTCTACAGACAAGGGTTTTCCACATGCTATAGCTCTCTGATATACATGCAGGGTCCAATAGTAGTACTCGACCAAATATCTCAGGGCACCAACTAAGGAGGCTAGACCATGCCCATAGTCATACTACTCGACTAGCCAGGTACTAGAGAGTATCTTCCTGAGTGTTGTTCTCGCTGACACTATAGCAGTCAGGCGACCGATCATTTTATCTATGGAGGGATTAAGGAGATCTAGGTCAATCCATATACAATTGTTGTCTGATGCGCTACCACTCGAAGCGGTATCATAAGGGGTTACAAGGGTGGCCAACAGATGTGCGCTTAAGTACCACATGTATTTCTTGCGTGTATGAATCCCCGACTGTGGGTTTATACACGTAACGACAAATATTTGTAGCTTAAATACGCCAGAATACGTCTCTACCCTGAAAAAAAAAATAACCCACAATTTTTTGCCGAAGAAGGTGCTCTGATACCACTTGTAAATATTCCAGATATAAAAAGTATGCAGAACATAAATAAATAGATAGAAATGGAAGATGAACAACAATATAACCAGAACAATACCAAAATGATACCAGAATAACACCAGAAAGAGCACTTTGATTACTGAGAGCAATGTTTACTTGCCTCTTCGATTGGGCAACCTCCAGCAGAGCAGAGCTCTATTACAATAATATCCAAGACAAGAGTTCTCATACCCTCGACTCCTATTTATACTAAATATGTCTATCAAAAGAACCACCTAGAGGAAAGTTCTTCTAGAAGTGGAAGCTTCTATTGGGTCTTCTTACATTAGACTTATTCTTCTTTATTTCTAGGCCTTATTAATATTGACCTTTATTACATGGAAATATATTGTTCTACCTACGTGAGGGGTTAGGTCCCTAACAATGCAGGTTGATATCAGATGATATGATTGTTGTGGAGATTGTATGTCTCTGGACAATAGTTGTATGCTACTATGGTGGATGTGATTCACTAGTAGTGACTATATGTCACTGGTTAGTAGTCGTGTGCTACTAGGAGTGGTTGTGTACCACTAGATAGTATTTGTATACTACTATGAATAGACACAATTGTGTTCTATTGGATGGCATTGTTCTGATTTCCATGGAGACTATCTAGTTATATAGTGATGTTGGTGCTCGTGATTTGATCATGAGACAACCCATGTGGCTATGATGATGCTACTAGTTGAATGGTTTGTTTGTGCTCAATACCATTTCCTTTAATACCTCCCTCGCCAAGAGGGAGTGTTGATATTACGGTAGTTGCGGGAGGTATTAACATCTACGTGTAACCTTTGATGAGACTAGAATATTCCAAGAAGCAAGAGAAACCGTAAAACATTGGATAATAACCCTAGAAGACAGGTCAAATCAAGAGAATAATTAATATTAAGTTATTAGCCTCCTGGAAGAAAAGTTGGCCCAATTAGGTGACTTGGAGTAGCATAAATAGAGGGTACTAGATCTCATTTGTACTCACTCACTCTCATAATTGCATAGGGACAAATGGTGTGCATGACTAGAGGAGAGTTGAAACTGTTGCATTCGTGACTTGGTCTTTGGTTATGGTTTGGAATTTCTTCCTTGGTTATGATTTCGACTCTCTCCTTGGTACGCTAGATTTGGAGACAAGTACGCTACCTTGGTTGGCTATTGGTTCTAGGGTTTTCTTCATGAATTATTCTATCTGTCAAGGTTAAGGTGCTTGGTGGTGGCCTTTGTTCTTATGGTTGGGTGACAATATTGAGATATTGTCTATGGTGAAAACAAGCACATCTCTTTTATTATAACACCTTCTTCAACCTGCGATCCATATTCGATGTTTGTGCCTTATTCTATTCCTATTTTGGTTTCTTCTTCAAATGATGACAGTGAGGATGAAAATCCACCTCTTCCTTCTCACCTTCCTCCAGATAAGTCTATTGAACCTGAACCAACACCAGCACCACCACTTCCTAGATGAGTCCAGTCAACACGAGAAGTAGTTGGTGATTTTGTCGGTGATCCTTCATATCAATGTTAGACACATTCACAGTTCTAGCGAGCCTCTTCTCTTTTGGATCAAGTTTCAGAGACTCATGATCTAGAGACATTTTCAGAAGCTTTAGGTTATGCAAATTGGGATACAATAATGAATGAAGAGTATCGTTCTTTAATGAAAAATGATACTTTGGATATTGTACCTCTTCCAAAAGGAAGAAAACTTGTCAGATATAAATGGGTCTACATAACTAAGTATTCATCATATGGAAGTGTTGAAATGAACAAGGATCGGTTAGTTGCCAAAATATTTTCCCAAGTTGAAGGAATTGACTATAATGAAACATTTTCCTCTGTAGCCAAAATTAATTCCATCTGACTTGTTCTTTCCCTTGTTGCCTCACATAAACGGGAGGTCCATTAGATGGATGTTAAATATGCCTTCTTGCATGGGTATTTGCAAGAATAAATATACATGGAACAACCTTATTGCTATGTCCAGAATGACTCTAGCCTTGTTTTCCACCTTAAGAAATATCTTTATGTTCTTAAGCAAGCTACCTGAGCTTGGTATGCCAAAATGGACAACCTTCTTATTGACACGATATTTTCCAGATGCCATTTTGATCCTAATGTCTATACCAAGAAAGTAGGAAGACATCTCATAATCCTTGTCCTTTATTTTGATGACATTATCCTTACTAGTAGTGACTCAAAACTTTTAAACCATGTGAAAACCATCCTTAAGAAGAAATTTGAAATGACAGACATAGGATTTTTGCACTATTTCCTTGGCCTCCAAGTTTTGCAAACCAATGAAGGAATTTTTCTTTCCCAATCTAAGTATGATTGTGACCTTCTTCGTCGCTTCCACATGGAATATTGTAAACCAACCCCTTCTCACTTTCAATCTAGATTCAAGCTTGTTTAGACCTGTACTTCTCCTAAAGTTGATGCCACTTTGTACCATCAGTTAGTTGGTAGCCTCTTATACTTGACTCATACTCATTCTGATCTTTCCTTTGTTGTTGGTCTTGTTGCTCGGTATATGAAAACACCCCATGAAATCCATTGGAAAGAAACTAAAAGGATACTTTTGTATGTATGGGGTACAGTTCAGCTCAGGATACATCACAATTCAGGGGGACTCCTTTATTGGTTGGTTTCACTGATTTAGATTGGATCGACAACCCTGATGATTGGAATTCTACTATAGGTTATGTTTTCAACCTTGGTTTAGGATTTTTCACTTGGGCCTATAAGAAACAACATGATATTTCACTTTCTTCAGCAGAAGCTGAGTACCGAGCAACATAGATGATTTTAGGGAATAAATTTTGCAAATCGGCTAATTTTCCATGGTTTTTCCCCAATAAAGATTCGTCGATTTCCATTTTTTATAAAAATGATTCACCCAAATTCCATAGAATAAAATTATTTTACATTAAAACTCGCCAAAATTTTATAGAAAGTATATAAAATCCTTAGAAATTTGAATATTTTTACAAAACTATCACCAAACATTTTACATTTTCCATATTAAGGACTAGTAAGATTAGCCCATGTTTCTACATTTTAATATAAATTTCCATCCTTAAAATAATTCATGTCGAACAACAATAAATGCAAGTCAGGAAACCTTGCGGCTTCGACAGATCCTTTCAGAGTTTGGATTTCAACAAAACAATCTGACCAACCTTTGGTGCGACAATCAGAGTACCAACAAGCTCGCCAAAGACCTAGTTTAACATCAGCGCAACAAACACATAGAGAAACACATGCACTTCATCAGAAAGCTCATTCATGATCAAGTTATTGAAGTTCTCTTTTTCCCTACAGAATATCAAGTTTCAGACACTTTCACAAAGTCTCTTACATAAGCGAAGTTTTCCAAACTTTGATCTATGTTATGCGTTCATGAAGTTTTCATTAAGGGGGGATAGGATCTAATTACTCCTTCCTTCTCCTATTGTGTTACTCTTGTAAATACTTCAATCCTATCCCAAGTTGTTATTAAGGGGGGATGTTAGGATATTTAGACACTTAGGAGTTAGTCAATATCTACTTGGTCTAATGTGTCATTGGGTTAAAGTGTGTTTCTTAGTGTGTTTATTTAGTATGCATTTGTACTTTGGAAATCCAGCGTTCACGATATGTTCCCAACATAGAGTGATTTGATGGTTCATATTATCCTTGATCTTAATGGCTAGATTTATCTGTGGCTTAACACCTAATTGGTCCATGATCTCTATTTAAAGAGAAAGGAGGGTCATTTTTTTATGATCGATTGTGATAAAGTCTCTTGTAAATCTCTTTGTAATCTTTTTATTTTGCATTAATAAATTGCTCCAAGTGGCCACGTCAACTGGGGCTGTGGATGTTTCCTCGTAGGGGTTTTACCATGTCAAAATATTGGTGTGTTGATCTTTCATCTGGTCGTGTGAGTGGTTACTGAAGGTGTTCATCCTAGGTTGGAATACTTGTGTTTTCAAACACAAGGCCCCAACTTAGACTAATTGATGAACCCTAGAAATAAAAAGTCTAGTAGATTTTAGTTATGCATTTATTTTATTTGTAGTTTTTACTCAATAGGAATGGACATGAAAACAATAAAGTTTGATGAATCTTGTAGAAAAAGAAACACTATAAGAACATTTTTGTTTTCAAAACAAAGATTGTTCTTCAAAGAAAAATGAGTGCTATATTGGACACTTTAAAAACAAGATTTTCAAAATTTTCAATGCAAACCTTTTCTTTTCAATGAAATATGCAATTAAATTATTTTATTTTCAGGGAAATATGCAAATCAATTCTTTTCTTTTTAGCGAAATATGCAATGCAACTCTTGAAAACTGCACAACTTTCACTTTCTCTTTTCAAAAATGAAGACTACTACTTACAAGAACCAACAAACCCTAAACGTCTAAAAGTGAAACAAACTTTGATGCAAATGCAGAAAGAGAGAAGTATGCTAAAGATGAGGCCTTTTTCTTTTTCCTTTTCAGTTATACAAGAATGACAAGAACCGAGGGAACAAAAATAATCTAGAAAGAAAACTCTTGTTTCTTTTGTTTTTCTTGAAACTAGGCAAACAAAGCAAAACCAAAAAACAAAGGAGATTTTTTTTTTCTCTTTTAAAAGTAGAAATGCAAAGGTAGAAAGACAAGAAAAAGTTTAAATCAAAACCTTCATATTATAGGAAATATTGCTAGGGTAATCGAAAATCAAAGGACTTGAAATAACATCTTCCACGCCATAAAGAAAATAAAAAAAGGATTAAAAACCAAAGAAGCACCAAACAATTTTTGTTTTTATTTTAGTTTTATAAAAATTGACCACTTTCTGAATTTTTTAAGAGACTTACAAAGACCCAAAGATTCCATAGGAACCCCCACAAACCTAAACAAGACTTTGATCAAGAAAAAAGCAAGAAAAATTCACCATACATGACATATACGCAGCTATCTTCAAGGATAGGTGCATACATATGCACTTTTCCCTTATGTAGGCAACATATATACACTAATGTCTCTTAGAAATAGAGTGAATACCACTCAGAACTTCAAGAGAAACTTGAAAGAGAATTGAGTTCAAAGCCCGAGAATGAAGTCTAAGGTTCTATAAGATTAACTACAATAGGGTAAATAGAAAGAAAGTCAAAAAAAAAGAAAACAAAAATAAAACACCCTAAACTAATCCAAATGAGACTTTCCCCAATACGGTCACCAATGTTTTTGCAGAGAATGTACTTCTATGTCTTGGGTTACAGCCACAATGGAGGAATTGACCTGATTAGAACAATATTTAACTAACAATAGAAGTTAAGAAGAAATAACTAACTAACTACCCATGAGAGGAAGGATCACCTAATTTTCATAGTTTGATGTAGATCCCTTTTGCAAGTCTACACTCTAAATTTTTTCTCCAGGACTTCCTATATCAACCTGCACTCAGAAAATAACTAGGTTTCACAAAAGGTAGTTATCATAACTAAATAATAACGTAAAACATCAATCATGATTAGTATGTTAGTTTCCACACCATCAAATGCATATAAATTTTGCAAAAATGAACCATTAACAAATGATAGGTGTTAACTCTCCAAGAGTCACCCCCGGACTACAAATAAGAGTAAGCCTGGTAACATACAACTTGATTTAACTTAGGTTTAAAATCAGGGATCAATAAGACTTGAAAGAAGGGAAAAGACAACATATTTCACTAGACATTAGAGATAGATCATTGGGCAATGGAGTCATGAACATTCTTCTCATTGAAAGCATTTAAGTTGCCTATTAGACAAAGGATTTGTTTAATAATGAAGAGAAGAATAAAATAATTCACATAAAGATGATCATTCATTAAGGAAAGGTCCTCTCTGCAAAGAGAATTTAGACGTGCTTGAATAGTAAGAATGATAGATGGGCAAGTTTACAATAGATCTTACATTGCTTCAGGAATCCATAAATCAAAGACAATACATTCAAACAAGAAGAAGAATAGGAAAGAAAAAAATAAGAACAAAATTTGATAAAACAACTCATATGAATATTCAATAACATACTAGCTTACAACCACATGCCCCTCCGACTTACAAACTGATTTCCACAATCATTCTGCTTCTAAATCCCTCTCAGGTCTTTTAAAAATTGAACCTACCCAATGATTTCCAATGCCTCTCTTATATCCTAGGCTGTTAATGACAACTTTAAAATTTGAATTCCCCCTCTTGCATATGATTCTAGGCCTTGGCAATAGGTGGCAATCGTCAAAGAGACAAGAATCCAACAAACTACTAATTTTCAGGAAGTTGTTGAAAGTCATTAATAAATTGTTTCCAACTCATTGCCTGAGATCTTTAATGGAGCTAAAACTTAGGTGCAAGTGTCCCTTATCATCTAACTAATCTCTCAGAAGTCGTTTGAACCCTCCTTGACAGGTGACAACCTTCAAACAAGGAGAATATCCAACAACTATGCAAAACATAGAGTTTGCAGCGCACTGGTGTTTTAATTGTATCTCTCAAATTCCAAACTGGGTTAGACTGAAATTTGGTCATCGATTCAACAAGGATATCATTCTCCTCCACAAAAAAATTTAGAGAAACCCACATCACCATTTTATAGTTACGATCAAATATTTAGAAGCACCTGCTACAGGAAATGAGTCTGCAGCACCCCTGTCTTAGTTCACAGTGCCTGTGACAAAACATCAAAAACCCTTCTCTTAGTGTTTAAAATGGTATGAAAAACCTCATGGAGTACCTAGTAACCCTGGGCTTGATGCTAATGTATGTGAATGTGAACAAATATGTTTGCAAGCTGACCAACCCCCAACGCTCCTCTTCAACCAGTTCACAACACCAAATTCAAAATCAATGGTGCACTTCAAGGAGACTATGGGACTAAAATTCTATGTTCTAACAATAGGGACACAAAAGAGAGGTCTATTATAGATATAAAGAACAAGTCACATCTTTAGAATTCACATGAATCTATTGTCAGCACTGCTCTGGAACCATTTTCTGGATTCTTTCGCCTAGGCTTCTAAAAGACTAACTCAATCCTCCTAACTTTCCTCACTCAAAACAAGTCCAGGAGAGTGAAGGATCCTCTCACTGATAATATACAATGGCAAGGATGGCTGCAAACATGAGTTTCAATGTATGGAGAGGAAATCTCAAAGACTTGGGAATATGGGCTTGCAGACTTGGCAATTTTCCAACATAATGGTGCTATATGAGATGTTTATCCTCCTCTATCCCTTGGAATCAATATGTACTCCTTGGAATTAGTTGGATTAGTTATTTAGTTTTTATTTACAAGAAATATGGGTTAGGAATTGGAGGAACCCGTAAAGCCTTCCTGAATTTTAGCAATTTATATATTTTTTGTGCCAAAAAGTTGCATAGGTGTGTTGATAAATAGAAACTAGCATACATACGCATTTTGCATAACTGTTAGGGTGCATATATCTTGGAAAATGTTTTTTTTTAAGAATTTATGAGGGGGAACAAAGGGGAATTGGGGTCTGCAAGTAGGGAAATGGTATTTAAAACAGGCCAAAAAGGCATCAATTCATATAAAGTGGCAAGTGATGTTATAAAAAATGCTAGATCGGTTTGTTATTTTTATATTGGTTTGATGAAGTTTTATCTACATAGATATGCATCTTCTAGCATTATGGAATTTGTTAAGTCTTAGTTGGGTTTAAGAGATCTCCAACAATATATTCTCCTAAATTAGATTGTGGTTATGAATTTCAGATCTAGATAAGATATTGTGGTTTTCTTTGATCAAAGATGTATTTGTATAAATTCATCTTGAGTTGAATGAAATAACAAGATTTTTGTGTGTAATCTATGTGCATACATGAGCTTTGAATTGTGTTTCTTCTTCAATTCATCCACAACAATTTCTTGTTTAGAAGTCTATGTTTTGAGAGTCCTAACTTGTTGTGGGATTGGGGATGAGACTGGGATGGCTATATTCCTATAGGTTTCCCTTCATGCACAACTAACGATATTGATTCTTCTCATTGATCATAATTAAACCAATCAAATAAATATAAACCAATTAAAATAATTATATTTAAAAATGACAATTAAATAAACATAAAATTCAAATTTACTAAATTCAAAGTTTGTTTTTTTATGTTTTGGAGACATTCTAACTTAAAACCAAAAAAATGAAAACAATATCCCTTGCATATTGCATGAATAATAAATGTGATGGGGTATGCAAATATTCAATGACTAGTTCGAGAATAGTGCAAAGTATTAATTTTGATTGAAGAACTAGACTGAAATTGGTGAAGCTCTTTGGGAAGGAAATCTTTTAGTTAGAGTTGTCATGAGAGGTAAGCATTAAAGGCACATTGCATAGTGGATAACAAATCTAGATACATGTTGATATTTCTTTTATTGTTATTCATAATTGAATAATCTTATTTAAAATTCCTATGAGTTAATGTAAACCATATATTTCACAACTTTGCTACGGAATATAAAATGCATAGATGATGTGTATATTTCACAACTTTGCTAGGGAATATAAAATGCATAGATGATATGTAGAAACTTTGCCATGGTGACTACTACTACAAGTAGACCACCTATATTAACCAATTCATAGGATAGCCAATGTTCAATGAACATGGATTCTTAGCTTTGTTTTAGGGGATTAGTTATCACGCGTATTACAATGAAGACTTACAAGATTACATTTTTTAAATGGTTAAACTACGGTAAATGAGATATATATAGCTTTTAATGGGATATTCTTTTTTATATGAAAAATTATCTTATATATCTTAGCCCATAAACCAATTAGTGTAATTTAATTTTTATTGTTTTCATGGTTTATGGATTCATTCAGTATGATATAACATGTGTATGTGTGAGAGATTAAAGAATAATTTAATTTGGTTTTAATGAACATTATTTATTATATGATATTGAAACTTTGAGTTAAATATTATTAAACATATTCTTTAAAAATTATAATATTGTTTTATTTTGAGGTATTTTTTTGAATTTTGTAGTTATTTTCATTGTTCATTTAAAAAATTTCATGGTTTAATGAATTTTTTTATAAGATATAAGAATTAGAGATGTGTCACTTTGTTCTTCCTAGATATTCTTCACTTTCAACAAACAAAAAAATTAAAAAAGGTAGATCTCTCATATTGTTAACTCAAGGCTTAACAAATTTTACTTCCAATTTTATAATGATTCCAATTAAAATTGCAACATTGCTCCAATAGTAGAGTTTTCAAACTATGTAAATTTGGAATAATACCTTTTACTTCTAAACTCTTAATGATTTCAATCAAAAAGGAAATTATAACTTACCAAAACCTTATCAAACTATAAAAAAATAAACAAAATACTTTTTACAAATAATATCATAAATAATGTCATAAATGCCTCCCAATTATATATATTTTTATTTGGATTACAATAATATTTAAAAACAATTAAAATAAAAGAAAAACTTTCTACATTATCATCTACCAACATCATCTAATTACTATATTATATAACTCTCCACAAAAACAAAACCATCATTAAACTTTTACATATTTCACATCCAATCCACCTCCTCTCTTTTCTCATTAAATCACTAGCACCTACCTATCTTTTTTAGGTCAACGTCATCTAATTACCATATTATATAACTCTCCACAAAAACAAAACCATCATTAAAATTTTACATATTTCACATCCAATCCACCTCCTCTCTTTTTCTCATTAAATCACTAGCACCTACCTATCATTTTTAGGTCAACATCATCTAATTACCATATTATATAACTCGCCACAAAAACAAAACCATCATTAAACTTTTACATATTTCACATCCAATCCACCTCCTCTCTTTTTCTCATTAAGTCACTAGAAAACACATTTTTCTCCATAATCTTGCTTTGCTCCTTGTTTAACATCATTATCCTAATTATGCTATAGYATATTGKTAATGTTTTTTTTTTTCCAACATAAAATTTCTCTTATATATTGATATAATATTTTCCAACAATCATACAAAGTCAAGTCAAAAGGAAATTTACAGAAGCTTCACCAAGCTCCCAATAAACAAAGGAGCGAAGAAAACTAAAACTGAGTCAAGAAACAAACTCAAAAACTCCCCCAAGCAACTCAAGGATCATAAACCACAACTGCAAAAAGTTCGATGTCTTTCCCCCAACCCAGACTAGGAAGAATCATAAAAAAAGACTCTCAAACATCTGACCCGAGGAAAAACATCAAAAAAGATTGATGAACAGGGTAGGGCCCACATGCCCCTCTTCCAGCTAGGTGTAGTAGATTTTTCCTTCATGGTTCTGTAAAGCCCTCTTGGATAAGACATCTTCTTGCTTATTCTGATCTCTAAAAATGTGAGTAAAACATAAAAACCTGAAAGAATGGTAGAGTTCTTTGATCTTGTCCTTCCAACACTCAAAGTGATTACTTGCAGATTACCTTTTTGATTTAGCGAGTCGATGATAATCTTGGAGTCTCCAAATACATGGAGATCCAGGATATGAAGTCGGGATGCAAGAGATAGTAAGGCCCAAACACCCAATAGCTCAACCCTGGTGTTAGTACCCAACCCATAGTTGAAGGTCCACTGAAAAACAGTATGCTCGTTGATCATGATGACCCCACCAACTCCACTTTGTTGACCCTGTAACTGAGCTACTTCGTCAAACCAACCTGCAAGAATGTCTTCCTTTAATATCGGGGGTAATTGCCTCGGAACCATCGTTTGTTGTAAAGTCTTGGATCTTCCCAACCAACCAAGAGTCCTATGGAAGACCGAGTGAACAAAAGAACAAACACTCTCAAAAGTGATTTTGTTACGTTCCATCCACACCTACCAGTGAATGAGAGATGGTAGTGTAGGATAATTTTTTTTCTATTTTGACTAGCCTTTGAAACAAGAAGACACAAAGAGACCCATCCAATCTGTCTTAAGGTTTAAGGCATTTAAAATCAAAGTCCAAACCTGCTGCATGAAGCAACATTGAACCGTCAAGTGCAAGACAATCTCGGGCTTTTTGAAACAAAGAGAGCAAATGCTTGGACTAGACCAACCTCTTCATTGTAATTTGTCCCAAGTTAAAATCTTGTTTTCCAGAATTAACCACATAAGAAATTTTAGTTTTGGAGCAAGATCCCAATCCCAAAGGTTCTCACGCCAACCACAAATTTTTGGAGACCAAAGTTTAGAGGCCAAAGCATTGTAGACATTCCTCGCAACCATCACCCCCAGTCCCTCTAAGAACATAGCCCTGTAATAAAATCCCCATTCAGTTGTCTAAGCACCAGTGAGTCCCAACTCTCCACTCGACTTCCACGGGGATAACATCTGTAACACCCTGTTTCCCCCAAATTTGTAATTAATCCTAATACAGGAATTACCATGCTAAAGCATGATGAAAATGTGAATGTATGATGTGAAGGGACCTTATGAAGAAGGTCGATAAATGTAAATAACATTATGAATTTATATTACAGGACTACTGACAGGGGATGTGAAGAAAAAGAGACCACGATGGCGGTGGAAGGCACCTGAAAAGGTGGCGTTAACTTCCATTGAGAATAAAATACCGTATTTGGACTCCACTGGCCAGGAGAACCAAAAGCGGCTCGCTGGCCCTGAAAATTAATAGCTCGCAGACTGGTAGGCGGATGGCTTGATGAGGGATGGGATGGTGAACCGCCCATCCGTAGATTCGTCAGGCCTGATCAGTGCGAGGGTAATCGTGCCACACGCAACCTCGTGAGAGGATAAGGCGTATGGAAGAAGCGATTGAAAAGGGGGGGACGTGAGGGGAACTCGGGCAGTTTTACACAGAGTGAGTGAGCGCAGAGAGGAGGGGATTGCAATCTTCGCTCCTGGGCACTGGCAGAGAGAGAGACGCAGGTCTCAGAACATCGTGATCTCAGCTCGGGGGTGGCTAGTGGTAAATCCATTAGGAGTCACTACGCCTATGGTTGGGTGGAAACGAGCACCCCTCTCAGCCGTTGCTTCCATTGCTGAAGTTATTTCTGATAAGTGTTTTGCTTATACTGCATTTTGAAATTTATATGCTGTCACATATGTTCATGGACTTGTGGAATTGTAAGTGTTTCCTGTGAAGGAATTGTCTGTACAACAATTGTTAATATGGAGTAGATGTTAGCTCATAAAACTTGTGAAATTGTAAATAATTTCAGCATGAGAATGACCGTGTAGTGCTTGATATGAATGAGTCGATATATGCTTAATACCAAGGAAACCATGCTTGACTTACGTTGATAAATGAAGCTAATCATGCCCAACCGTTCTCGGGAAGCTGTCTCCCTTTATCTGCTTCCGGGAATGCCCCGGTAGGGATCTCTTCACAGAGATTTCCTCCTTGGAAAGGTTCACTAAGAACCTAGAACAAGGACTCAAATGCACAGGCCTTATCAACCCTGCACGAGGAGGAACGATTCTATTAAGGTTCCAAGATAGTAGTGTTGTGAGGAGTGACAAGTCGACGGATGAGATCTCGTCGGAGGATCCATAGTAATTCACGACCATTAGATTGAAGGAAGTAAACTCCAAGACCCAAAAGAACGAATCTAGACCGTTAGATCTCGGTCCAGTTATCCATCAGCCATTGGATCTAGAGAAGCTGCGCAGGGGTTAAGCGCAGGGGTAGGCATGCGAGGAAATGATCTGAACCGTCGAATCTTAGATCATAGTCCCGACAACCGTCAAATCTCGAGAAGATGCATCAGAGTTAAACTCTACTGTGCAGAGGAGGAGTCCTAACCGTTGATCTCGGCAGGACACGTGTTAGCATTCTGGGGAGTCGTCGGGATTTCATCCATCGAAGAATTTAGGAGTGTAGAACCGTTGTAATAGGAAGTCACGATTCGTGAATTCCCGATAGGATCTGAGCCGTCCAAACAGTAGGGACATGTGGCAGAGGATCCCGGAGAGTCGGAGTTCGGCATATCGGGGATTTCGAATACATAGAACTCTTGCCCCCCTGGAATCGCGATCCGCAATTTACCGATAAGATCTGAGCCGTCCGTTCACACGGGACAGGTGTCAGAGATCGGACGAAAGTCGGGGATCAGGAAATCGAGGTTTCCAGAAACAAAAGACTCATACATATTGAAATTGCGATATGCGATTTCTCGATCAGATCTAGACCGTCCATTGTTCGAGGACGCGTGTCAAAGGATCCCATAGAGTCGTGGATCGAGAAATCGGGGTTTTTGAAGATAAGGAAACTGTGTCGCTGGGAATCGGGATCGGAGATATCCTGACGGTGACGTAAGAAAGGTGGGATCACTAGAGATAGAGTGAAGGATAGGTGTCCATCATCTGGGAAGAGTCGGGAAACCCGTAGGAAAATCCCGGTACAATCATAGACGTCAGTCTGTGAGATAGGTGGCTACCATCGAAAACCATCGGTGATTGACCCATCAGAAAATCGGAGTTCTTGAGGCCATGAGAACCCGGACATCATGAGTCCCGAAACCCCGAGAATCAATCTGGGCCGTCCGTCTGCGAGGATAGGTGGCAAAGGATCGGGCGCCATCGGAGTTTTGTTCATCGGAGTTTTTGATGGTAAGGAAACTGTGCAACAAGAGACTGCGATCCGCGATTTCCCGATGAGATCTAAGTCGTCCATTTCAGGGACAGGTGTCGAAGATCAAGGTGCTATAGGAGTTTGACGCATCAGAAGATCAGAGTTTCCGAGGACATGGAATGTTCGCAACAGGAAATCACGACCCGCGATTTCCCGACAGGATCAACACCGTCCATCAGCGAGGACGCGTGGCGAGAGATCCCAGAGAGTTAGGGTTGGGCATATCAGGGATTTCAAGGACATGAAACTCTTGCATTACGAAACCACAATATGCGAATTCCCGACACCATCATAAGCCGTTGATCCAAGGGACGCGTGTCGAGCATCCGGAGAGACTTGGGAATCGGGGTGTCGTGAGTCCCGGGTATTTGTGTTCTATGTCATCGCAAATGCCGAAACCCCGATGGAAGGTTATACGGCGACATTCATATGGTAAGTGGTCACATGGACCATGGTATAGCCAAGGGGGCTAGCCAGTGTAAAGGCACGTCGAGAGCCCAGAGGACTTGTGCGCCATGACATGGAAAGGCGCCAAATCCTGACAAGAATTAAGACTGTGTTCTTGTGAACATTGTGGTCGTATTGAACAGGACTTAGCTCGGAAAGCCAATACGCTAGGAGCACATTGGGGATCGGAGGATCGGGATTTCCGGGTACATGTGCACCTCGGCACCGCAAACTCCGAAACCCCGACGAGAAGCTGTCGTATGGTCATACAGGAATCGGTCGTGTGGATCAAAGGCTTAGCCACATGGGGCTGAGGAAACCGAGGAGTGAATCAGAGATCGGAGATCGGTGTTTGTAGTTGCCAAGACATCGTGGGTGTCAAAACCCCGATAGAAGGAAGCCCGAATCCTGATATAGAACCGGGGATTGGCATTTCGCTAATGCAGGTTTGTGGAGATTTCTCATGTATGGGATATTAATCCCAATTTTTTTTTAAATTATGATAGTGGGTGTGTTACAAAGTTGTATCAGGGCATGGTTACAACACTTGACCTGCTTAGGCTCAGGCATGTGCTGCATTAGAAGATATTGTTATCTGCATTTCTCTTTAAGGAGAAGGACTGCAAAATGAAACTATAATTTGGAAACTTCTATAACCCCTCTATTAAAATGGCAACTACTCTTATAAGGAGTAGGGATGCACGGATCGTTATCACTGATAAGATTTGAGTGCGGATGACAGAGGTAGAATAAATTATGTTATGAAGCTGCATGAGCCGGACAAGGGACATGAACTGAGTTGTTCTGCTTTAATGTAATGATGGCTACCTGCTAAAGTAGGCAGAGTCTCTGGCGATTAAGATGGCTGGTTAGGTAAGGATTAGTACCCAAAGGAAGAACCCCTCCATGGTTTGGGAAATCTGGTAAGGACTGG
>JZKD02S2188906.1:170505-188026 GCA_000966675.3 Picea glauca | reverse complement strand
TATCAATTATTATTAATTATCATCATTTATTAACTCTAAATTGATTTTAATTTTGCCTTAGTTCTAGAAATAGGGTGTTACAGATAGCCGACCTAATTACAATCTCAAAACTGTCCTGCATCTACTATTAATTGACCAAGATCAACAAGCTTTGTAACTGACGATTAGTCCTGACAATGAATCCTGATTTAGATTTGAAACGTTGATGACAAAAATGATACCAACTATGGATTATCCGGCAAAAAACCTCGAAACTACTCATCACATAAATCTGAAAACAGTAATTTTGTTTGTATTTCATTGATTAAAATATATCTTAGGATATATGCTATCTAATCCCCTATAAAATATTTCATGTTCAACTATATATATTCTCAATCATATTGCATTTAATGCAATACTATTGAATGCATAATGTTGGCCTTTTGAATTACAACATAATCTTGAGAAAGTACAACACATTATTGTATAATATATATTGCATTTAATGCAACACTACTTAGTATATAACACTGGTATTGGTATTGAACCACATCATAATCTTGAGAGAGAATCTTCTTCTTAGTTATTCTTAGTATTTTTAGGACATATCTCCAAGTAGATTTACATGAAATATAGTTAGACAATTAGCTAGATCTCCTTATCAAGTTTGGACTTTGATAATTCCCCTGGTTCAAGCTAACCTGAGTTTGTTGATTGTGACTCTGTTGTGGGCTCTTCCTCTATGGGATCAATTGGTTCAGGATAAACCGCTTCAACCATTGCTCTTGTCTCTACTTTTGTTCTTGCTTCGACTGAATTCTTCGAATGGAAGGCTTGATAGTGGGCTCTCTCCCTCTTCCTAAACTCCCTGCTTCACCTCCTATACATTAAAATTGATCAATAACCCATAATAAACAGTAAGCCCATAATGAGAAGAGACTTGGAAACACGTTAAGATCATCTTCTGGATATTTGAAGGTATGAAATCGCTTTCCCGCGTTGGGGAAGGTCATTCCATCTCTTTTGGCACTATTTTTCTGAAGAACGAAACATGGCTTAAGTGAAAATTTGATGATGATGATACGGTTTGAGTGCCTTTCATTTTAAGTGCTATGCAAATTCATAGTGTCTTGTAGAATGCCAATTTTATTTACATTGTTATATGCAAATTTTACATATAATTGTTTCACATCTTATCTTAATTTTGAGCAAATATTTTTATAATATAGTAAAATTATATATATATATATATATAGTCCCTTTCCAAGTAGGAGTTCTAGAGAGGAGGGATAAGTAGTCTAAACATCCCCGTTAGACTATAGCTGGGGCCAAACAGGGGTAAATAGGGTCACTAGAGGTCACTTCAGCAGATGAGGTTATAATTCGAAAGTGACATTTAGCTAAAGTGACTAAAAGCGCTTTTAAGTAAATAAGAGATAAAATAGGCTAGGCGCCTAAGTGACGGAACTAATAATAGGTCAAAAATGAATTAGGGTTTTGGGCAACTATAAGAGAAGATAAAGCGGCCTAATTCATCATTATGAAGAATTTGACTTGACAGTTAAGGAGAGAGGCACATCTCAGGAGAGAGATTTGTGTATTCCAGGAGGAAGACACCTAGAGGTTGATTTCGGTGTTGAGAGACACACCCTAGTCACTGGGAAGATCATCCAGATCTTCCATTGTACTTCAACAACAAATATCTAGTTTGTAGCACTGAGGGTGCACTTGTTCAGGTAGAGGGTGCAACTACTAAGCATCAGATTGATTCGAATTGTCCTAGTCAAGGAGAATCCAATGATTCCCCTCCGAGCGAGTTGATAGGAGGGAAGGATGCTTCTATTTCCTAGTTTCTCATTAGATTCCGACAGAGGAATCACTAGGGAACAGTTTTGAGGAGTAATTGGGGTGCATTTCCCCATGGGGATCTATCCGGGGTCCAGACACGTCAGCAAAGGATTGATTGTCAAGCCATAAGTCACCAAGACTATGTGAGAGGGAAAGGCACATTGTTTGAGATAGATTCCAGTCAAATCTGAGGTGTGTAGCCACCAGGGTGTATAATCTAGTCCCATGGTAGTTGTCATGTGAGTTGTCGTAGTGCACAACAGATCATCCAAATCACTTCCTATCAAGCAAAAATCTTATATTATTTAGGTATCATCCTTATAGTTTATTTATTTATTGCATTCTGTATAATATCCACTCATATCTAATCTAGCCAAGTGATTCTCTATTTCATCCGTATACGATATCGAAACCAGCAGAAAACTCATAACATATAATGTACAGTCTTTTGTGTCATTCTTTATATGTATGTTTATTCATATGTTGTAAACAACTTATTTATCTACACCCACATGCAAAAACACCAAGCATGTTAAAACCCACAACTTAAATGCATCCAGAAACCCTCAGTGTATTAGATGAGACAGTAGACACAACATATTAGCATCTTTTCCTAGACTAGTCAGATCTGGGATATTATAGTGGTATCAGAGATTTAGTCCTTCCAACCTGTGACTAAAGATGATGAGTTTATTAGGTGACCCAGAGGGCCATGATCACGTAGGTGACAAGTACATAACTTACAACATATGTAGGGAGAGGAGACCTAGACCATATATTCCCCTTTTCCTCCCAGTTCAGAGGAAGAGGAAGAGGCACACAGGGAAGCAAAGAGAAGTCATAGCGTGAGGTAGAGAGGATGATGGGAGATGTGTATGAGAGGCTAGAGGGAAGTGGAAAGGTACCTATGGACCTAGATGCAACTTTCATGCAAGTTATCAACAATCTAGTGGTTAGTTAGCAGGCCATGACTCAGTCCTTGGAAAAAATGGTTGATAGATTGGATATAGTGAGCACACTAGGCACACAAGCCCCACATGCAGCTCAGGGGAACTCAGGGGAAGGAAGTAGACCCCATTCACCTACTCGCACATACACTTCTTCAAGTAGGATTCCCAGGCCATTGTTCCCAATTTTCTAGAGGGCACCCCTAACAATAGCACAACATATGATAGCACAGAGGCAGCCCACTCAGGTAGAGAACATTGTAGAGTACAGGAGGGAGTACACAACATTGGGCTGTGACTTCCATCAGGACATGACCCTGGTTGAGTACTTTGGACTTAGAATCAGGAACCGTCCCAAAGAGCCTTAGAGAGGAGGACAGTCGTAGCAGCAGGGACATAACATCAATTTCATCTGAAAAGTTGGTAAAATCACCATACCTTCCTTTGAAGGATCATCCAAATGCACAGCCAGAGCTTGGGTAAAAAACCTAGACACTTACAACAAGCTCACCAAGATGATCGAGACAGAGGTTATCGGTTTTGCTACCCTACACTTGGAGGGTGAGGCACATGAGTGGTGGCATCATGGAATAGTGACGTTGGGTCACAGTCACATCACTTCCTACAGGGAGTTCATAGAGAGACTCATGGAAAGGTTTTGGCCGGAGGGATCTAGAGATCCATTTCAGGGATCTAGCCCAATTTAGGCAAACTGGCACATCGGAGGCATTCATCACAAAGTTTCAGAGGGTAGCAGTGGCAATGATAGATATCTCAGAGCCCAGGTTGATTATGTTGTTTACAGAGGGCCTTACAGAACCCTTGAGAGGATGGGTGAATTCATACATGTCTCACTCTTTGTAGGATGTCATCTTACGCACACGAGATCTAGCAGACTCGACGCCGAAGACTAAAATCTTTCCCAAACTTGTTGTGCCACAGGAGGACCATGATAGAAAACTAATCAAGAGAGAGTGGAATGGTAAGGAGAAGTTGGATGATGCTACTAGGCGTGATCTTATGAGGAGGAAGCTATGATTCACGTGCAAAGATCCATGGGTCCCCGACCATAGGTGCATGGGAAAAGGACAAATCCATTACATTGAGGTTTCTGCAGACAATGATGAGGAGGAATAGGGAAGTCAGGCACATGAAAGTGAGTTCACTATCTCAGAGGAGGACCCATTGCATTAGGAGGAGAAACGTCCAAGGATACCACTGACATTGGGAAGGGCGCAACCACCAGTAAATCCACAACCTCGCAAAGAGGTTAATAGATGAGTACCAACAAAGGGAGTCATAGCGACCCTTTCTGGAATCCCTAGGTATGACACCCTCAGGATTAGAGGGATTGTTCAGGGACAATGGGTCATTACCTTGGTAGATAGTGGGGAAACCCACAAATTCATTGACGTTGTGTGGGTATCTGGGCGAGCACTACAGACAAAGGAGTTTGAGGGGTTTGAGGTTTCAGTAGCAGATGGCCACACGATGGGGTGTTTGGAGAAAGTTACAGAACTAGAGGTGAAGTTAGGTAACTACACCATGAGAGATAAATTCTATGTAGTTGACCTAGATGACATAGATGTGGTTTTGGGATTCCAATGGTTGATCACCTTGGGCAAGATTTATACCAACTACCAAACCCATGAGATGGGATTCAGAGACAGTGAGGGGAAGAATATTGTGCTGAGGGGTATGTCGACAGGGGCACCTAGGACATTGTCAAAAAATAGGATGGAGAGGATATTACGGCATGGGGAAGCATCATATGCATTAACTAGCAGACCAACAACTTGTTCCTTGATGGAGATTTCAACTGATTGGAAATCCTACTTGTTAGTGGAATATTCCAAGAACAAGTTCGCTTGTGAGATATTGGATGGTTGGGTAGAGGATGACAGGTACAAATTCATGGACGATGTCATCTTCTACAAATACTGAGTCTACCTAGTGCCAGGATCGGGTCTCAAGAAGAATATTTTGGATACAATACATGATTCCCCATTAGCATAACATTAGGTGTTTTTCAAAACCTACAGGCAGGTCAAAGAGAGATTCTCTAGGAAGGGTCTCAAACAGGATGTGATGCGACATATCAGTGAGTGTGTGACTTGTCAGTAGAACAATTAAGAGGAGACTCATCCAATAGGGTTACTTCAACCACTCCCCATTCTAGAGAAGAAATGGGAAAGCTCATCCTTGGACTTCATTACAGGCCTTTTGAAGACTCAAGGAAAGGATGACATATTTGTAGGGGTCGACAGGTTGACCAAAGTTGCATGTTTTCTCGCGATTCCTATAGAATATAGCGCAGTGTAGAGGTAAGGTTTATTCTTTAGAGAGACCTTCATTCTTCACAGGTTGCCATAGAGTAGACTTAGTGACAGGGGCATTCGATCCATCCACACTTCACAGGAGATTCCACCCTTGTATGAGGAGGGGCAGTTGGAGTTTGTTCTTGAGGAGGTACTAGAGTTCTGAGAGAGGAGGTTGAGGAGCAGGGACAACAGGGAGTGTTTGGACGGAGGAAGAGGTATTCCAGTAAAGGATTCTACTTGGGAGAACAAGAAGATTTTGCAGCACCCTGGATTAGAATTTCTTGAGGACAAGCAATCTCGGGAAGGGAGGACTGTAATGTCCCTTTTTGAGTAGGATGTCCAGAGAGGAGGGATAAGTAGTCTAAACAAACCCATTAGACTATAGCCAGAGCCAGACAAGGGTAAACAGGGTCACTAGAGGTCACTTCAACATATGAGTTTATAATTTGAAAGTGACATTTAGATAAAAGTGACTGAAAGCGCTTTTAAGTCAATAAGATATAAAAATAGAGCAGGCACCTAAGTGAGGGATCTAATAATAGCTCAATAGTGAATTCGAGTTTTAGGCATCTATAAGAGAAGGTAAAGCGACCTAATTCATCATTATGAAGAATTTGACTTGACAGTTGAGAAGAGAGGTGAATCTCAGGAGAGAGCTTTGTGGATTCCAGCAGGAAGACACCCAAAGGTTGATTTCAGTGTTGAGAGAAACACCCTAGTCACCAGAAATATCATCCAGATATTCCATTGTACTTCAACAACAATTATCCAATTTGTAGCAGTGAGGGTGCACTTGTCCAGTTAGAGGGCACAACTACTGAGCATCAAATTGATTTGACTTGTCCGAGTCAGGAAGAATTTAGTGATTCCCCTCCGACCTAGCTGAGAGGAGGGAAATATGCTTATATTACCTGGTTTGTCATCAGATTCCAATGGAGGAATCACTAGGGCACAATTTCCAGTAGTAGTTGGGGCACATTTCCCCAGGGGATCCATCCGGGCTCTAGAAACATCAACAGAGGGACGATTGTTAGGATGTCAGTCATCGAGACTGTGTTAGAGGACAAGGTACATTATATGAGATAGTTTCCAATCAGATCTGAGATGTGTAGCCACCAGGGCACATAATCCAGTCCTGCAACAATTGTCGTGTGAGTTGTCGTAGTGCGCAACAAATCATCTATCTCACTTCCTATCCAGCAACAGTCTTCTATTATTCAGGTATCATCCTTCTAGTTTATTTATTTATTGTATTCTGGATAAGATCCACTCATATTTGATCTAGCCAAGTTGTTCTCTATTTCAGTCGTATACAACATTGTAACCAACATAAAACTCATAATATATGATTTACAGTCTTTTGTGTCATTCTCTATCTGTATGTTTATTCATATGTTGTAAACAAATTATTTATTTGCACACACATGCAACAACAACAAGCATGTTAAAACCCGCAGCTTAAACGCATCCAAAAACCCCTAGTGTATCATATCAGACAATAGACATAGTAGATTAGTAGTTTTTCCTAGACTAACCGAATATGGGATATTACAATCATATATATATATATATAATTTGTTTCACTATTAAATATATTCATTATTGAGTATCCACTAAGAATAACATTCAATATTTATTAAAAACATCAATGTATCCCAACATATTGTTCCACTATTTTATACATTAAATGCTTATTTTATTTCAAAATCGACTTTATTTCAAGGAGAACTTGAATATTTGTTAAAAAAGTCCAGCATTCCAAACTAAATTTCAAAATGTAGTACAAAATCACAATAATATAATTGATTTCGAAGAAATATGTGACTCTAACGATTAGTGTTGAACACAACAATTAAAAAAAATGCCAAAAATATATTAAAAACAAATCATATTTTGTAAGTAGGAGTTTTAAAAAAATAAAAGACATCCTCCAAGGTTATTTAGATTTTGAAATACGAAAAATACCAATACATGGTTTACCCAAAATGAATTTGACACTTAATGTTGACCTAACTATCAATATTGACCTAACTTTCATGATTTTTCTCATATTTTAATGATTTAATACACACATCGATATATTCAGACCTTAATATGCTTAAAGAGTAGACAAAAGTCTAAGTACAAGCATAATGAAATACACATAACATAAGGATGACATATTTGTAGGGGTCGACAGGTTTACCAAAGTTGCGCATTTTCTCGCAATTCCTATAGACTATAGCGCAATGCAAAGGGCAGGGTTATTCTTTAGAGAGACCTTCATACTTCATAGCTTGCCACGGAGTAGACTCAACAACAGGGGCATTCGATCCATCATCATTTTAGAGGATCTTCCACCCTTGTATGAGGAGGGGCAGTTGGAGTTGGTTCCTGAGGAGGTACTAGAGTTCTAAGAGAGGAGGTTGAGGAGCAGGGACAACAGGGAGTGTTTGGATGGAGGAAGAGGTCTTCCAGTAGAGGATGCTACTTGGGAGAGCGAGTAGAGTTTGCAGCACCCTGGATTGGAATTGCTCGAGGAAAAGTAATCTCGGGAAGGGAGGACTGTAATGTCTCTTTTTGATTAGGAGTTACAAAGAGGAGGGATAAGTAGTCTAAACAACCCCGTTAGAATATAGCCAGAGCCAGACAGGGGTAAACAGGGTCACTGGAGGTCACTTCAGCGGATGAGGTTATAATTCGAAAGTGGCATTTAGATAAATGTGACTAAAAGCGCTTTTAAGTCAATAAGAGCTAAAAATAGAGCAGGCACCTAAGTGAGGGAGTTAATAATAGGTCAACAATGAATTAGGGTTTCAGGCATCTATAAGAGAAGGTAAAGCGACCTAATTCATCATTATGAAGAATTTGACTTGACAATTGAGGAGAGAGGCGCATCTCATGAGAGATCTTTGTGGATTCCAGGAGGAAGACACCCAAAGGTTGATTTCAGTGTTGAAAGAAACACCCTAGTCATCGGGAATATCATCCAGATATTTCATCGTACTTCAACAATAGTTATCTAATTTGCAGCCGTGAGGGCACACTTGTCTAGGTAGAGGGTGCAGCTATTGAGCATCAAATGTTCCAGTCAGGGAGAATCCAGTGATTCCCCTCCGACCCAATTGAGAGGAGGGAAGGATGCTTCTATTTCCTAGTTTCTTATCAGATTTTGATGGAGGAACCACTAGGGAACAGTTTCCAGTAGCAGTTGGGGTGCATTTTCCTAGGGGGATCCATCTGGCGTCCAGACACATCAGTAGAGGGACGATTATTAGGTTGTCAGTCACCAAGACTATGTGAGAGGGCAAGGCACATTGTATGAGACAGTTTCCAATTAGATCTGAGGTGTGTAGCCACCAGGGTACGTAATCCAATCCCGCAGCAGTTGCCACGTGAGTTGTCGTAGTGCGTAGCAGATCATCCAACTCACTTCCTATCCAACAACAATATTCTATTATTCAGGTATCATCCTTCTAGTTTATTTCTTCATTGTATTTCAGATAAGATCCACTCAGATATGATCTAGCTGAGTTATTCTCTATTTCAACTGTATACAACATTGTAACCAACATAAAACTCATAATATATGATTTACAGTCTTTTGTGTCATTCTCTATCTGTATGTTTATTCATATGTTGTAAACAACTTATTTATGTGCACACACATGCAAAAAAACCAAGCATGTTAAAACCCACAGCTTAAATGCATCCTGAAACCCCAGTATATTAGATCATACAGTAGACACAACAGATTAGTAGTTTTTCCTAGACTAGCAGTTTCACTGTTAAATATATTCATTATTGAGTATCCACTAAGAATAACATTGAATGTTTATTAAAAACATCAATGTATCCCAACATATTGTTCCATTATTTTATACATTAAATGCTTATTTTATTTCAAAACCCATTTTATTTCAAGGAGAACTTGAATATTTGTTAAAAAAAGTCCAACATTCCAAATTAAATTTCAAAATGTAGTACAAAATCACAAGAATATAATTGATTTTGAAGAAATATGTGACTCTAACGACTAGTGTTGAACACAACAATTTAAAAAAATGCCAAAAATATATAAAAAAAAATCATATTTTGTAAGTAGGAGATTTAAAAAAATAAAAGACATCCTCCAAGGTTATTTAGATTTTGAAATACGAAAAATACCCAAAATGAATTTGACACTTAATACTAACCTAACTTTCATGATTTTTCTCATATTTTAATGAGTTAATACACACATCGATACATTTGGACCTTAATATGCTTAAAGCGTAGACAAAAGTCTAAGTACAAGCATAATGAAATACACATAACATATGAGATTTGATCACTATTCTATAGAGAACATATGAGATTTGATCACTATTCTAGAGCACATCACTTACTTAATCAATTACCATTGACTGGGAGAGTATAAGAACCTTCATATATGTAAGCTTCTAAGCTTCTCAATGAGCATAGGGTTATTGGAATACCCTCTAGCAAATTAAAAAGAGGGAGGGTATAATCGACATACTTTTAGAAATGAGAGAGCATGGATTCAACATATCTTTAAAAATGAGAGACTGTAGATTCAACACTCGGTTTATTTGATTTACGCAATCACTATTTCATCTATGTGGCATCGACAATGATGACTACCATTGGCTTGATTGATGTCAGTGTTTGCTTCCCCTTAAACACTCTCCTTCCTTGCACTACACCATCTCAATGTATAAAGATTTGTCATTACTCTCTCATCATTGCAGAAGTTGCCATCCATTTACTTTGTTTTATCAACTTTGTCCTTGTCTTCTTTTCTAACTTTAATGGATTCCTGTACCGCCATTGCAGAAGCTCCCAATGACTATTTACTGTCATTGTTATGTGTTGTGATGGGTTACTTTTAGTGGATTCCATTGCTTTAGTGTACCAACAACTTTAATTGACTACTCAATTACCTACTACCGTAGAGCCTCCCATAGGTCTATTAGGATCCGACCACCACACCATTTTAACCGATGTACATTTAATGAGAATAGGTTGTAGTGCATGTAATTCTGCCAATTTGGGTAGGAAGTACTTTCTCATCACTAGTTAATATAACTACTTCGCCACCGCTTCTTAACATTACCAAAACTGAAATCATGCTACTACTAAAATTTATATAAACTCTACCATTTTTATGTTATATGCATTATAGATAAATACAATCATTATTTTAAGAAGTATACTTGATTCATGCTTTTTATACGAAAAATTACACATTTAGAAGGCAATTTTGTTTTTTATGCACATAAGAAATAAATTCATTGTTTTTCATGGTCAAAATACATTATTAAAAAAATTAACATTACCTTTTTAATAAAATGTTTTTTTAATTATTAATATGGTAAAGTATGTGCATGGTATTCAAAATAGAAAGAGTGAGAGTGTAAAATAATTTTGGAAAACATAAAGTTCAAAACCTAGCAACTTAGTGTTTTATCAAACTAAATATAAATTTTTCATTAAGACTATAATCAAAGTTGTTGTAGAGTATGTAAAGTACAAAATAGAGAAAATGGAGGCTAGCACATTTGCATCAACAACTATGGAGATCATGCAACAACAAAGTTCATGCCCATGCTAGGTAAAGGGTCGTCGATGTCTTTTGGGGATGACCCATGTTATCACAAGACTTTGGACCATGATGCATTTACAAATTCCCTATTTTGGATAATTGAACTGGAATTATGTAATTTACTTTGGAAAAATGTTGCATTTAATGGCTCCAAGAGAACAATGCTCTTAATCCCTTGAACACAGATCCACTAGTAAACCTCTTATGACTTGATTGTTTGTCAAAACATTAAGCATTTCATTAAGGAGGTTGAGTGCTTCACTTTATTCAACTTGTGTGCTTTGATCTTCATAATCCATGTATATATTGTTTTAGTTGAACAACTTAAGATTAACTTAGTACATGAATATGAGTTGGGATTGAAACATATTGATATTTCCATTGAATACATTATACTAATTAATGATGTTGTTGTCGGATCCCATCGTATCTTATCACTAACCTAATGGTTGAATTGCATCATTGAGTCCCAAAAGGAGTGTATGCGATGAGCTTAGTGAAATACTCATTCACCAATGGGATAATACTATCTTGCACCCCCTTGGCCTTCCTTATAATTGCCACTTTTACCCTCCTTCTGAGATTTATGGTTATTGAGTTGTTATTTTAACTCAATGTTTCCTTGCTCATGGCTAAGAGATAGGAGTGCATTTTCTTTAATTTCAACTTGGACAATTGTGCAAAGGTGCCCCCTAATGTCCCTATGGCTAGAGGATGTGCATTGTTCGCGTTCAACATATAGTCTTTAGTGAGTTAGACCTCTATTATTTGTTTTTCATTTTGCTTCCTCTTAAACAACACCCTTTTGAAGTCTTTGTGCATGAAGTCATAATCAAAGGTGTCAACTTGACATTCAACTTCTTTATTCAACTGAATATTCATTAACTACTTTATGAACCATTGTGCCAGCCTCATTACATTACTTTTTGCTTCTATTATGGTGCCCTCATCCCATTTGTTATTGATGTTTCCCGTAGTTGTGCTTTTCCCATCACATAATTGAAGACTATAACTGTGGTTTGTGACTTAATTCTTCACCCTTAAACACTCCTTAGGGATTAAGCATCCAGATTCTTCAAGAATATGAATCTCAGTTGGCTCAATTTCCCTCGCGCTACCAACTCACGACAAATTTGTTGGTATATAAAATATAGAGACTTTCTTTTTTATTCTGGATCTTTTCTCCAAATGCTGAGTTGTTGTAATGAATACGATGCCAAATGTCATTGGGAGCTCAGTTGATGACCCTAGATATCTACTATACGTATATATGCGAGCACTTATAAGCACTTTCTCTTTCTTGGTTCCACCTCCGTATAATCTATAACTTGTCTATACACTTCTTTCTTCTCATTCTTACGATAACATAACCTACATACCAAGGCTTGAGATATGAAGAACTTCTCAACTACTTAATGAAGGTCATGGACCTTGATTGGATTTGCATGGAAATTCTAAGCCTTGGAGTCAAGAGATAACTCCTCCCATGGGATAAGTCGAAGATTTGATAGCCTTCAATTTTTATAGGCAACTAAGGTCATTGTTGTTTCTTGCTCTTTTTTAATGTTGCTGTCACTCCATGTATTATTGTCTAAAAGGCTATCTCTCGAATTAGCAGTTGAACTGACACATACTTTGACAAATTGTGGGGAGGAATTGACACCCCGTATACCCTTATGTTGCAACTTCGTTCCAATAAATAATGATTTCCAATTTGCTTTAAAACCTCATTTCCCTCCGACAAGAAATGTGGTCAATCACTTGATACCATGGATCCTCTTGTACAACAAGGCCAAGACAAAGTCACATATGAAAGAATCTTCTTGCTCATATCTAGTTTTCCACAAGCCTTGAAAGTAGGTATGCATTGGTGCAAATGTACGTTGTCAAGTGGGCCTAAAACCTAAGAAATTTGTGCATGCACACACATAATCCATAAGGTAGGGTGCCATATAAATTTTGAGTGTGATATTGCCTTAGGTCATTTTGGATTCTCGAATGTACCAAGCAAGGTTGTTTGGATATGATTTCTGCATAGTTAACATAGTTTCATGCTTTAGGACCTCATACATGATTATAATTCAACTCAACCATATACATCAGGTATCTAGTTTTCCACACAAGTGGTTCATGATCACTCCTAGGTTTCATATTCCCCCTTGTAGATTTTTTACCAACTACACCTTGTTTGTGTTATTTTGAAGGGCTTAGCTAGGAGCCACCAATCTTTCACAATGTTGTGAACATCATGCACTTTCCCAAATTTTTGCAACCACGCTACTCTCACAAATGCTATGGGGGGTAGGAACTTGTACATTCTTTGATATTAGCAGTGTTGAATCACCCAATCATGTCACAACCTTGTGACTTTGATGTATGGGTGGAAGTATTAGCATTGCCAATTAGACTTTGCAACATGTCTCCACATGGAAATAATTCTTCTTTGGTTATCATCTTATGAAGATGTGAGATATTGACACTAGAATGTCGGTGTCCTTATCCTTGGTCCTTCTATTAATTGCCAGTGATTTGTATAGGATTGACATTATTGTACATGTGATATAGAAAGGAATACATGGGCTTCAAGGCAATGTTGGGCAATAATATTGTATCCATGAAAAGACTATTTGGGTGTAGTGGTTCTTTCTTCCCTCTCACTATAGTTATGTTAGAACAAGGAAACGACCATGAGACAAACTTTGCTTTAAATTCTTAATAAACATTCAAGTTCATTACTGATACATAAGTTATGCAATTAAAATCAAACAACATTTATTATTGTGCATCTGCTACAATGCAATCTCAAATGGATATGTCAAAAGCACAACTTAGCTTTCATGTAAGGGTTATTTCCATTGACCTTTAAAAATTCTTTAACAAATACATAGTATTTAGCATATGGACTCATATATTTGATAAAGGAAATCCTCTTTAATCCATGCATGGATGGATCTTTGCCAAAGATTATTCAAACAAGTGTAAACAAGCAAATCATTTTTTAGAACAATATTATTACTACTTCGTGTGTTCATGCTTCTTCATTCTCATCTCATTCTTTAACCTTCATAAAATTTACTTATTTATTTAGTCGTGAGAAACTAAATAATAAGTATATTTATCATATCAACATTTAATTACTTAATATTAAATTGTTATAATACAAATCTTTTGACACCAACAAATTTACTATCTTTATTTTTTAACACTTAAAACTTTATCCTAATTTAAATCTTCCTAATGACATGTTAGAAGATAATTAAATAATATTTATTAAAAGATAATCTTTAGTGTTAATCTTTAAAGACGACTTGTTTTGCAGAGTAGCTTTCAAAAATGACCATGTTCCAAAGGACATAAAGCAAATTTCCAGTGAAGTCGCCAGCGAATGTAAAGGTTTTCCATTGGCGATAACTGTAATAGCCTCAACAATGAAGAGAAAAACACATATAAATGACTAGACGTTTGCGTTAAGGCAAATGCAAAAAGTGGATTTAATTTTTCCAATTACTCATCCTCACATTGATCGAGATTTGTATCAATGATTGAGATGGAGTTAAGATGCTTTGCCCACCACTGCTGATTTTAAACACTGCTTTCTTTACTGTGCCATGTTCGAGGAAGATGCACTAATTCAGGTGGAGCATTTGGTGCTTTCTTGACTTGAGTGGAACTGAGATTGAGAATATTCCCGAAGACATAGGTAATCTTGTTCACCTTCAATTTTTGTCTCTTTTTGGTTGTGAAATAGGAAAACTTACAAATCTCAAGTATCTAAATTTTAAGGGATGTAACCACTTAAGACCATTACCACATGACATTAAAGTACTTTTAAAGTGCAAGATTGTAGAGAGTACTCTGTAACTCCAGAATGTGGTTTCACTGATTGTAACTTCGTAATGTGGTTTCATTACGAGACGATGAGGCAATGGGAGAAAATAATTATTTTATTAAATTTGTTATTTATATTTATAATATTTATTATTAAATGTTTTTAATACCATAATATTGAACTATGTGACGCCTAATGTGACTTTATTATGAGACGATGAGGTAATGGGAAGAAATATTGAACTATGTGGACAATGCAATATACTAGAGTTTTGAACTTTATTAATGATTTTATCAAATTTCTTATTTATAATTTTTTAATGTTGAATTGTTTTTAATACAATAATTTTTATATATTTGTTTGTTCTTTCATTTTTGTATTTCTAGTTATTTTCATAAATATGAGAGATAAGTTAGTAATAATTAGTCTAGGATCTAAGGAAATAAATTGCATAATATAAGATTTCATAATATTATAAGATATGTTGTGACAAACTGTTCTAGTGGAATATCCATGGCAGTTTATAGATCACCTAATATCTCCCCTCCCCCCCCCACCCTCACCATGAGGGTGAGGGTGAGGAGAGATATCAGGTAAAACATAATATGTTTTTCCCCACATCCACCTTCATTGTTTTGCTCCACCCACACCCCTCATTATTATGAGACTCTCACACTCATAATGAGTGTAGGAGTCTCATAATAATGAGGGTAAGGGTGAGGTCAAACATAATTCTCGTAATAATGAGGCTAGCGGTGGGGAAAAACATATAGTTTTTTTACCTAATATCTCCACCACACCTACCATTATGAGGGTGGGAGTCTCAATAATAGTGAGGGTGGGGTAAAACATAGTTGTCAAAATAATGAGGATCAGGGTGGGGGGAAACATATTATGTTTTACCTAATATGGCTCCTGATAATGAAGGTGGGGGTGGGGGCAAACATATTATGTTTTACCTAATATATCCTTACACCCCATATTAACAATAAGGATGGGGGTGGAGACAAACATATTATGTTTTACCTAATATATCCTTCCACTCCCATATTAACAATAAGGATGAGGGTGGAGACAAACATATTATGTTTTACATAATATCTCTCTCCAACCCCGCCCTCATTAATATGGGTAGGGAGATACTATAGATAGGTGGTAATATTGTAATAATGAAGGTGGAGATGGAGGCAGACATATTGTGCTTTACTTAATATCTCCCACACCACCACCCTCATTTAATATCTCCCTCGACCCCACTCTTATTAATAAAGATGGAAAAAATGTTAAGTAAAATATAATATGTTTTTATCTTATATCATCCCTTACCATAATCAACAAACACTTTGTTTGTATTTCATTGATTAAAATATATCTTAGGATATATGTTATCTAGTTCCCTATAAAATATTTCATATTCACATATTGCATTTAATGTATAAAATATTTCATATTCATATATATATCTATTCTCAGTCATATTGTATTTAATGCAATACTATTGAGTGCATAATGTTGGATTTTTTAATTACAAAATATTAAGAAAGTACAACATGTATTGTATATATCCTAATATATATTGCATTTAATGCAATACTACTTTGTGCATAACACTGGTATTGAGCCACATCATAATCTTGAGAGATAATCTTCTTCTTAGTTATTCTTAGTATTTTTAGGGAATATCTCCAAGTAGATTTACATGAAATATAGTTAGACAATTAGCTATTGGACTTTGATAATTCCCCTTTCCATTAAAATTGATGATAGTAATAAGGTTTGAGTGCCTTTCATCTTAAGTGTTATGCAAATTCATAATGTCTTATAGAATGCGAATTTTATTTACATTGTTATATGCAAATTTTACATATATTTTTTTCACATCTTATCTTAATTTTATCTTAATTTGACTATATATATATATAATTTGCTTCACTATTAAATATATTCATTATTAAGTATTCATTTCAATTTCAAGAATAACATTGAATATTTATTAAAAATATCAATGTATCCCAACATATTACATATTGTTCCACTATTTTATACATTAAATGCCTATTTAAAAACATCCATGTATCCCAACATATTACATATTGTTCTACTATTTTATATATTAAATGCCCATTTTATTTCAACGAGAACTTTGAATATTAGTTAAAAACGTCCAACATTCCAAACTAAACTAAATTTCAAAATGTAGTACAAAATCACAAGAATATAATTGATTTCGAAGAAATGTGTGACTCTAACAATTAGTGTTGAACACAACAATTTTAAAAAATGCCAAAAATATATAAAAAAAAATCCATGTTTTGTAAGTAGGAGTTAAAAATAAATAAAAGACATCCTCCAAGGCTATTTAAATTTTGAAATATGAAAAATACACATACAAGGTTTACCCAAAATGAATTTGACACTTAACACTGACCTAGCTTTCATATACTAACCTAAATTTTATGATTTTTCTTGTATTTTAATGAGTTAATACACACATTGATACATCCAGACCTTAATATGCTTAAAGAGTAGACACAAGTCTAAGTGCAAGCATAATGAAATACACAGAACATAGAGATTTGATCACTATTCTAGAGCACATCACTTGCTTAATCAATTACCATTGAGTGGGAGAGTACAAGCACCTTCATATATGTGCAAGCTTCTAAGCTTCTCAATGAGCATAGGGTTTTTGGAATACCTTTTAACAAATTAAAAAGAGGGAGGGTAAAATCGACATATTTTTAAAAATGAGAGTATAGATTTAATATATCTTTAAAAATGACATATTGTAGATTTAACACTCGATTTGTTTGATTTACCCAGTTACTATTTCATCTATGTGGCATCAACAATGATGACTACCATTGGTTTGGTTGGTGACATTGTTTTCTTCCCCTTAAACCCTCCTCCCATTGTATCATTCTAGGTAGTGGGGTTTGTTTTTTCATATCTTGAATGGGTGGGGTGGCTTTTCTATGTTAAGAGGGCTCAAATTCGAGTTCATGGGCTA
>JZKD02S2188906.1:155664-168953 GCA_000966675.3 Picea glauca | reverse complement strand
CCACTTATTCCCTGACCATTTGATCATTTGTTTCATCCTTAAGTTTCAATCTAATGAGTTCTATGACATACATGACCTCTACATTGAATTTTTCAAATATTGTCCCAAAGTCTTAACAGTCAATGTGGTAGACTTATTAAACTACATTGTGTCCCATGGCTTCCCACCATCTTGGACATCCCACATTATTCATCCAATTTGATATGTTGTGCCCAAGMAAAACAWAGTGGGACAACAAAGTTAACGAAATGAGTCAATCTTTGTTATGGAAAAAACATATGAAGTTAGACTATTTAAGAAAACCAAAATAAACATTCAAATAGAATTGATTGGAAGCAATGGAAAATGATACCTATCATATGAAGATGTAAGCCAAGAATTGATAGTGGAGAATCAAAAGGGAAAAGAATTGACATATTGATTAGTTTCTTTAGAATGTTGGTCTTCTAAGTCTGTAAGCAATACCCCGAACAAGGGTGTAATGATTGGACAAACTCAATTGCAATATCTGAGAGAGGTTATTCAAATTAAGAGAATCTACAGAAGTCATTTCTACTCATGCTTAGATACATTCATACATTCTTGATCAATTCTTGGGTTTCTTAGCCACTACATTTTAGTTACAATATAGCTACGTAACTGATTAGAAGACCTAACTACTTTTTGCTAGATATTGATAGGAATAAGAAGATGAAGATGTTGAAATATTGTAACTTCAAAGAATATTCTATTTGAAAGAGACTTGAATAATATTATTATATTATATTTAATTAGGCCCTATTGTGCCTTAGTAAAAGTCATCCCTATTGTGACTTGACAGTTAAATGTAAATTAAGAGGCTAAAGTGACAGGTCATCCGAGACCTAATTATAGTCTGGCCAAACCACTATTTATAAGACATGCCAATGCCTCATTTGGACACACTCACCACACCATCTATGTAGCTATGAAGAAGTGTGCAAGTCTTGGAGGAGTAATTGTTGCAACTGGGGTGATGTCAATGAGGGTTTTGGTCTATCTCTTGGTATTCCTTGGTTAAGTGATGCGCTACTCTTCCTAGTGAAGGAGTAGAGGAGGATCTTATGTTCGGTCTTTGGTCTATCTATATTGAGGAATTTTTTGCTGGGTTTTCTCCCCCATGAGGGTTTCCCAAGATAATCTATGTGTCTCTATTGTTTCTGTGATTTATTCTCTTTTAGTGATCTTATTTATGCAGCTAATGTGCTAAATGATTATAATAATAAAGAAGAATTGTAATTGCTAGTTGTATAATTAAAACTTCAATATGCTATCAGAGGAGGCCGGAAATGTTGAATTTTGAGCAGCTGTAGAAGTTATTCTTTTCAAGTATCCCTCCTAGCTGCCCTCTCTGAAGTTGGCCTCCAAGATTCCCTCCTCAAGATGGCCTCTAGGATTCCCTCCTCAAGATGGCCTCCAAGTATCCCTCCAAGCTTTCCTCCTCAAGCTAGCCTCTTCCTAAACCACCCTCCTAAAGATGCCCCCTTTCCAAGTCAGACTAGGTCAGCCCTAACCTAGCTTTCCTAGCCTAAATCATATCCTATCCTAACCTAAGAGGTGGCCCTAACCTAAAGCTACCTAACCTAGACTCTATCCTATATAAAGAGAGGGAGGCACTCTCTCTTCACATCAGTTTTTGCATCAATTTTCACATAAGTTTCTATATCAGTTTTACATCAGGTTAGTTCACTTATTCTGAGAAACAGTTAGAACTATTACGAGGGAGCAACATAGGATATTTTGAGGTAGCAACAAGGCCTATTCTAAGAAAACAACTAATCTACTCTAGCAACATCCATCTACTCTATCCTACAGCAGCTGATAACTCAATTCTGGGTAGCATATAAGAGATTGTTCTATAGCAACAAATATACTTTGTTCTGAAGGTGTTTTGGACAACAACTGAAGGTGTTCTGAACAAAAAATAAAGGATGTTCGAGAAAAGATCTAAGGGCCTTTTCTGAGGGTGGAAAAACTATGTTCTCGGAAGCAATATCAGGCATCTTTAAGGGCAGTTATGAGACAGTCTTAAGGCCAGATTTGGGCCAGCCAACAAGAAATAACAAAACAGTTTTGTGAGAACAACTATAGGATAGAAAAAGCTACTGGTAGAGGCTCAGATATATTGAAGACACAATGGCAAATATAAGAACTATTGTCTTAGTGCTAGTATCGTATCTCCCTCTTTATAGAAGAGTCGTGTAAGTCCATTATACTTGTTTGACTGAACAATATATCACAAGAAGAAGTTTGTTGGGTTTTCTTCCCCTTTAGGGTTTCCCAGGATAAATACTTGTCCTCTATGTGAATGTATTTCTTTCAGTGATCCTTATGCTTCAGTTAATGTTCTAGTTAATTGTTAAAGGTTAAAGAACACTATTGTGAATTGTTGTTATCTGTTTAAGATTGAAAATTAACATGGTATGAGAGAAACCCTGAAAGAGGTCATTTTCACAAGGAAGATGAGGCTAAGTGAAAAATATTCCAACGAATATAGAAGGACGTCTTGGTGAATATTTTAGGAGTGCTTAAAGCAAGTTTAAGGTTTGTTTGAGGTAAGTTTAAGGCATGGTAAATGTCTGCTATAATCTTAGAGCTGAGGAGGACTTCAGGGCCTTCTCTTAGACCAGATTTAAGGCAAATATCAGTCATGTTCCAAGACAAGCTGCAGATCCAATTTGGGCACAATTTTTGGAGCATATCTAAAGTTTGTCGTGTGAATATTGAGGAGAAAACTCAAGCAATATATGAGATTTCATTCTAGGCAAGTATTAAGAATATTTTAAATTTCGTCCTCGTGTGTATCTCAATTAAATTTCAGGTAGGATATTAGTCCAAGTTTCAGAAGAAACAATATAGGTAAGTACTTGATTTGGGCTTATTGTGACATAGTTTAGTGAGTGGTTTTAGATCTATGTTATGCTCTGTTGTTGACTAGTTTTGAGTCCAGAGACTGGTCACTTGGTGACAAAGTAGTGATCAAAACACTTTCTCATTGACATATAATAAACGTTGGGCTATGTCTATAGTTTATGACAGTCTTGAAGGAGGATAGAGGCTAGTTCATTTGGACACCTATGACAATGAAGAAAATGTAAGCCTCAAAACGTTTGCACAAGGAGATGATGGACCAACATTTCACTTACTTTATCTCTACAGTTTTGGACAACAGAAGAGACCCATATTCGAGAGCCCTACGAGGAAACAAATTGCATTCAACCCCTCTAATCCATTTGGATTTTGGTGGCCTCCCACCTATTCCAACTGGCTCATTTTGGCATTTTTTGAGTTTGGAAGTTTTTTCCTAGTTTCGGGTCCCTAACTTTCAGGGTCGTTTTAAGGCCCTAAACAACATTTTTAGGGATCTCCATAGTCATTCTGTAGACATAGTCATAGTTTTACGACAACATGAGTATTCCTCAGATATACCTTTCCAATGGGATATTGTGTGCCTAAAATGGAGATCGTATGCAAAAGTTACGACCCCAGGAAGTTTATGTACTAACTTACCCAAACAGGGCCCACATGACTTTTGGTGCTTCATCTCCTAGGGTTAGGTTTTTTATTCTATAGGGATTTTCAAATTCCTGTTTATTGTAAAAAGGCCTTCAGAGCCTCATTGTAATCATATTCTTGTGAATGAGCATAGCTGTCACGTCTCTTCTCATAAATAAGCCACCACCATTCTAACAAGCTTGCTTTTCATTGCATTTTAAAGTTTCAGCTTATTTCCTTATTGAATAGAAATTGGTTTTACTATATATATGTTATTATGTGTTAAGCATCTTTTAATAATAAACTGTATTCATTTTGTTCTGCTCATAAAATCTGGATGAGTGGTATCAGAGTGGTATGCTCGTTGTCGTTCTTAATGCATGTCCCCAACGAGGTCAGGGTACAAAGAATTGGGTCTCGAGCTTGTTTCTCTTGAGGAAAAAATATCTTGCACGCTTAAGGGACCTCTCATGGCAGGAGAAAAGAAAGACGGCGGGATAGGAGATCCCTTCAAAATGTTGCTCGAGGAAGCCCTCACGCAGCAAAGGAACGAGATGATGGATAGTTTTGCGCAAATCCTTCGGCTACTACCAATAGGCGACGCATCTTCCTCAAACAGAGGTGCTTCCCCCGTCAAGGTATAAATCAAATTCAATATTCCTATATTTGATGTTCAAATAGACACAGATGTTGTAGACAAATGGTTGAATCTACTAGAAGAGTATTTCTATGTGCATAACTTCTCAAATAGAGAAAAGATTACTTTTGTGCTCCTCAAAGTCATTCCCCATGTCAAAGATTGGTGGGAAATTTGTATGAGCAAAAGGAAATAGAGGAACCCTCATTATTTACAGTCATGGTTACCTGGGATTCCTTCAGGGATGTTATTAAGGAATAATACTATCATGTTGGAAGTTATGATGACCTATACACAAAATGGACCACGCTGCGGCAGGAAAGAGACCAAGAAGTGTCCAATTTCACAAATATTTTCCATTCCTTGCACACCAAGCTAGGTATCAAATATTATGAGTGACAGCTAGTGCTCAAGTATCACAATGGTCTACATAGACACATCCAGGAAAAAATGGAGTTTCTGGACATCTCATCCTTGGGCCCAGCCTACTGATATGCCAACAAAATCAAGCAGAAGCTCAAACAAAAGACGTGGTAATTTGGGCCTGGGAACCCCTCACAGCAAAAGCAAAGAAAGGGAAACCCCAACCCACAAAAAAAAGGACAAAGAAAAGATAGACTGCCTCATGACAACTAGTCCAGGCCGCAAGCAAAGAAGGACAGCAAAAAGACAAAGAAAGATATCGGTAAGTGGTGCGACTTCCATAAGATCCCCTGGCATAAAACTGTTGATTGTCGCTCAAAGAAGTCACTGGTGGTTGAGGTGAAATCATTTGAATCAAATGCGGGTTTTGAATTTGAGTCAGAACCAGAAAGGGGGAGATAGATCATTGATGCAGAACCAAGTGCTACCGTTGCTACCACCAAGGAAAAAAATTGAGTGCCTTTTTCATTCACATATGTGGATGACGGGTACCCTGTTGCACTTCATCTTTGATAGAGGTAGCCAGAAGAACATCATTTTAGTAGAGGTTGTCAAGCGACTCACCCTGCTAACAACACCACACCCACATCCTTACACCATCGGATGGCTCCGCCAAGGAGGTGACATCCACGTCAGCCAACAATGTCTCCTTTCATACAACATCAAGCCCTTCAAAGATGAGGTATTGTGTGATGTTTCCCCTCTCAAAGTTTGTAATTTTATTTTGGGCCAACTATATTTATGGAAACATCATTCTCTATATGAGTCTAGGCCTCGTAGTGTTATTACTACTTTGAAAAAGAAATTGTACAGGATACCCGAGGTAGGCCCACCTAGTGCTATTTCCTTGACCTCTACCAAGTAATGCAGAAAGGTCATCTCTCAGATGGGGAAGTTTGTCTTCTTTGCGATTTTCTCTCAGAATGAGTGAAACATCACAACCACATGCAAGATCTTCATGAATGACCTCTCCACATAGCAGAAGCAAGTGGATAAGGTCTTGGAAGAATACTCAGATATATTCTCCTCACCTACTGGGGTACCTTTGCATTGTCAGTTCAAGCACCCAATGGATCTGAACCCCGGTGCATCGCTACCCAATGAGCCAGTTTATCGCCGCTCTCTATTAGAGAATGAGGAGATCAAGTGGAAGATCCAAGAATTCTTCATAAGGGGAACATTTGTCCCATCTGATCTCCTTGTGGGAGCCTAATCATGTTGGTACAAAAGAAATATGGAACATGGCGACTCTGCATTAATTACGAGGCCTTGAATAAAATCACAGTAAGAAACCAGTACCCAATTCCCCGAATCGATGACCTCCTTGATCATCTCATGGGGGCCAAATACTTCAGTAAAATTGATCTGAAGTCTCTCTACCACCAGGTATAGATAGAACAGAAAGATGTATGGAAGACCGCCTTCAAGTCAAAGGAAGGTCTTTTTGAATGGTTGGTCATGCCCTTTGGTTTGAAAAATTCTCCAGCCACTTTCATGAGGATGATGGACAATATCTTGCAACTATTCATCAAGACTTTTATCAATACTCGTCCTCGAATTAATTGAGAATTGTATCAGTGATTGAGATGGAGTTATGATAGTTTGCTCAATGTTAATTTGAAAAATGGTTTTCTTTGTTGTGCCATGTTGAGTGAATATGTTGCGATTATGGTGGAGATGATGGTGCAAGTATGGATCTCAGAAGGCAGGGTTAAGGCCAAAGAAGATGTGGACTATGACTATGTATTAAAGACAAGGGAGAGCTATGTAAAGTTACTTGAAAACCATTTCTTATTCCAGCTGAAAGCGGGTGTGATTAGTGTTCACGATGTTGTCCATGACATGGAAATTTATATTGGAGAGAATGAGGAGAATTGTGTATTGAGGGCATGAAAAAGTCTTCAACATTTCCCTAACATCCCATCTTCGGATAATTGCAGGAGAATATCAGTTTTCAACAATGATATTAAATATTTGTCGGCAAAGGAATTGAGATGTCCCAAACTAGTTTCTTTACTCATCGGAGAAAGTAAGGTATTGAAAGAAATTCGAGAAGAATTTTTCCTCAACCTCACCTCTTTGAGGGTATTGGCTATTAATGACATATCCATGCAATCATTTCCATCGTCATTGTAGAAATTGACATGACTTGAATGGCTCAGTGGCCTCTGCAACCTCTGTGAACTTCGCTTTGTGCTTCGTATGCTCTATCGCTCTCTGCCTCTTCCAATTTCACAATAGGCTTTTTGTTCCCGCATCCTTTCTCTGTATGGGCATCGTGTGAAGCTTGTCAAAGATGTTAGATTTATTATATATTTCAATGACCCTCTGGTTCCTTTATACTTTCCATTACTCTCTCTCGTCGTCTCTAGTTGGCATGATTAATGCAGCGTCCCGTCAGTCGTTTCCGACATTCAATTCTGCTTGCCTTTCTCATTTAGTACTGCTTTTTATGTCTTCGCCTTTTCCCGCTTGTTTTCATTTTTAACTGATCGTTGGCCTTGTCTTCGTTGGGATTGTATTCCTAAGTGTGCATGGTCCTTCTCCTTTCAACGCACTGTACTTCTGTTGTTACCCTTTGATACCCTACTCTCTTTTTTTTTTTAATTGCGCAGTGACTTTCAAGTTATGGGTGGTTGACTATCCTTGTACAGCTTCAGTTGTCTCCCATTGATCATCCCTCTGATTTCTTTTCCTCCTAACTCTTTCAAATGTACAACTCCCCCATCTGTGACACTTTTTACTTCTTATGGTCCTAACCAGTGCATGCTAAGTTTTCCTGGATGTTGAATGGATTTGTTTTCATACATCAACACTAGGTCTCCTTCTTTCAAAGTTTTCTTCTTGATGTGTCTATCATGCCAAGCTTTGTCCCTTGATTTCTGAACTTGTTGGTGGAACCCTGCTAGGATCCTATCTTTCTCCATGATCAACAACTGATTCACCCTATCTTGTACTATGCCTCATTCTGTCATGTGCGTAATCGCTGCTACGCGCAGACTGGGAACTAGAAATTCTAATGGCACCACTGTGTCTTATCCATATACTAGTTTGAATGGCGTGTGCCCTGTCAAATTTTTGCATGTGGTCCTATATGCCCACAATACCACTGGTATTTTGAGGTCCCAATCATCCATGTTGACGTTATAGATATTTGTCAGTGCATTCTCAAGGATTTTGTTAAATGCTTCTATTGTTCCATTTGCCTGTGGGTGATATGGAGTTATGTTTTGATGATGGTCTTCAAATTATTCAGTCATAGCCTTAATAGTGTTGTTAATGAAGTGAGTGCCTTGGTCGCTCATCAAAATTCTGGGGCAACCAAATCTAGTGATTACTTGTTCAAATAGAAAGTGTGTTGATGTTTCTGTGCTACTATATTTCACTAGTGTTGCTTCCGCCCATCTTGTTAGGTATTATGTCGTGGTGATAATGTACCTTGCTCCTGTTATTTTTTCTGGCAGGTTGATTGGTCCCACATTCTATTTCCCATTTTTCAAATACTTGCAACATTATCTGTGGTCGCAATGGAATTCTGTCCCTTCTATTGGGTTTTCCAACCCTTTGACAGACATCGCATCTCTGGCAGTACTCTTTCGAGTCTCTATGAATGGTCAGCCACCATAAGCCTGCGCGCAATACCTTATGTGCGGTAGCTTTTCCTGCGTAATGTCCTCCTACTATTCCCTCATGGGATTTTGCTAAAACCATTGGTCTTTCATGTTCTATCACATATCTTCGCAAGATGTTATTTGCGCCCATTTTGTATAAGTGTCTTGCGATTAGCTGATAGTCTGCATCCCAAACTACCAGGTTTTTCTTCTATGTGGTGTTATATTCCTGTGGCATAGTATCTGTGCTCAAGTACTGGATGATATATGCAAAGTATTCATCAACGATCTGGACTGAAAATAACCGTGCATCCGGAAAGTTGTCCTCTAAATTTGTAGGTTCTTCTCCATTCGTAACCCTTGATAGGTGGTCAGGTCCTGCATTCAACATTCCTGGCTTGACTATTACTTCAAAATAAAATTGTTGAAACAATAATAACCATCGATAGATTCTCCCCCGCAACATTGGCTTGTTGAATAGGTATTTAAGGGTTGAGTGATCTGTGAACATCTTAAAATTCTTTCCCAATAAGTAATGTATGAACTTATGCAGTGCGTAGACCATAGCTAGGCCTTCCCTCTTTGTAGTGTTATAGTTATGGTTTGATTCTGATAGTTTTCTTCTCGCAAATGCTATAGGATGATCCAAATCTCCCATTCCCGATTGTGCCAAAATAGCTCCAAGGGTTATGGCCGATGCATCTACATGTACATGGAATGTCTTCTCCATTTCTATTTCCCCCCCATCCCTGACTGTCTGCAGTGGTTTTAAGGATGGGGGTTGCCCCTTTCAAGAGAGAAGTCAAACGGTTTGCCTGGTTGGTCAACTGCTGAGGCACTCTCCCCAGGTCCCAATCCTTCCAACTATCATTCTCATTCCAGACTGAGATATCATAGAGGGTGCATTTGCATGTACCCAACATCCATCTTTTTAACTCCCTAATCTCTTCTTCCAAAGGATTGATATCTACCCCAAAAATTTTGTCTTGCCAAATTATGATTGTTTTTCCATTTCCGAGGATCCAAGAAAGATGTTGTTTGAAGGAAGGGGTGGTGACCCTTATTAATTTCCAGATTTGGGAACCTGTTTGTAGGGTTTGGGGTTTATCCATGCTTCTTTTTATTTTGTCGAGTCTGTATTTTCTGATGAGAGCCATTTTCCACCAATCATTTTCTCCTATGACTATTCTCCAGAGGAGTTTAGCTCCCAATGCTAAGTTGGTGACTTCAGGGTCTTTGATTCTGAGGCATCCACTATTTTTTGGCAGGGTCACTGTGTCCCAGTTTACCAAGTGGAATTTTTTGTGATTGGATTTTCCTCCTTGCCACAAAAATTTATGAATGAGGTGTGCCAATTCTTTTAAGATTCCCTTTGGGGATAGAAGGGTAGATAATTGATAAATTGGGAGGACCAAGAGAACAAATTTGATCAAGACCACCCTTCCTGTTGGATTGAGCCACCTTGATCCCCATGTTTCCATCTTTTCTTTAACGTTTTGGAGAGATAGGTGCCAAAACTTGCCCATGAGCGCTTTAATGCAAAGAGGGAGACCTAGGTACTTGAAGGATTTCCAGTCTTGGGTGATGGCGAATCCCATGATTTGAGCAATTCCCGCTCCGATGACTGCAGAAACATTCCAGGCATAGATTTGATTTTTTTTTTTGTTCAGGAGCCCTTCCGAGACTAGAAGGAAGGTATCTAGAACTTGTAGGATTCTTCTGGACAAAGTTTTTGAGGCCCCGCTCATGAGGATTGTATCATCTTCAAATTGAGAGTGATTCAGTATTTTAACTCCTTGGGCCATTTTGATTCCTGGAATAGTGCCATTTATGCTTTCCCATTCTAGATTATGGTTTAAGGATTATGCCATGATCACAATGAGCAGGGGGGAGAAGGGGAATCCTTGTATTAAGCCCGTAGATGCCTTGAAGAAGGGACCAGGTCTTCCATTTAGGATCGGCGCTATCAAGGGGGAGGCAATGCAGGATTTTGTCCAGGCAATGAATTTTTGACTGAATCTGAATTTTTCCAGAACTCTAAAGAGGAAATTATGTTCCACCCTGTCGAAAGCATTTTCCATATCTAGTTTTATAGCCATGCTTGAGTCTCCTCGAGAGTTGTTGGTGTGGATTTCCTCTTGAACCAAAATAAAGTTAGCCCAAATCTGGAGGCCTGCTACAAATCCTCCTTGATTCGTAAGGATTAGCGATCTAAGAAGAGGGTTTATCCTATTTGCGATTATTTTGGAGAAATGTTTTTAGGAAATATTACAAAGGGAGATGGGTCTAAAGCGATTTAGGAGAGAGGCTCCAAAATATTTTGGGCGGAGATCTAGGAAGGAGGAGTTCGTAGCATTTCCCATATTTTTTTCCTTGTGTGCAAATCGTATCATCCTTATGATGTATTTTTTGATGATGTGCCAAATTTTTTATAGAAGTGTAGACTGAAGTCGTCTGGACCCAGAGCTTTGTCTTCTTGAAATTGTTTCAGAGCGTTTAGAATTTATGCTTCTTCAATGGGTCTGTCTAGGTGAACATTGTCCTCTTCTGTGATCTTACTGGGTATGTGTTGGAGAAAGGCTTCAATTATTTGATTCTTAGCCCTGCCAGACATGGTGTATAAATTTTGAAAATTCATGGATGCATGTTGCTTGATTTGATTGAATTCCTTAATAATTTCTCCTTCAGGGGTTTTGATTTTTGAGTTTTGATTTGTCCAATTTCTGACTTTTGCTTGGTTGTGGAAGAAGGAGGTATTTTGGTCTCCTTCTTTTAGCCAATTGATTCTAGACTTTAGGCGCCATGTGATTTCCTCTTCTGCAAGAGCTTGTATATACTCTTTGTGGATTTTTTATTCTTGTATGATGTGATTTTGCTGGATCTCAATAGTTTCCATTTCCTCCTGCAGATTTTCCAGCTGTATCTTTTTGTCTTTGGCTTTGCTTTGCAAAAAGTTTTTTTCCTAGATCTTTAGGAAATATTTTACCAATTTTACCTTATTCTCCCATATGTAATTGAGTGAGCCTGTGATCCACTTATTCCATAGTTTTGGGAAATGGATTGGATGAGCTCGGGGCGATCCAACCATAGTGGGTTGAATTTGAAAGGAATGGGGCCCTAATTTTTTTGGGTTTCTAAGACCAATCTTATGGGCCAGTGATCTGATCCTGCCCAGGGAAGGTTCGATGAGCACGACTTGTCTGGAAGTGCCAAGAGCGAGCTATTGATCAGGAATCTGTCTAACCTTTCCGCTATGTGCCCTGGGCCAGCTCTTCTACTATTCCAAGTGTACATTAACTTGTTCTAAGGAACATAAAAAAGATCCATATCTGATATAAGGTCATCCAACCTTTTCTGGAATTGATCCCTCACAACAGAGCCACCTCATTTTTCCTTGATCCTCTGGTTGTATTGAATTCTCTGGCATTAATAAGGTTCCTGGGGGGAATTTCTATGGCCAGATCCAAAAGGGATTGCCAAGATTCATTTTTTTATATATAATTATTTGGCATATAAACATTTATTATGGAGTAATGCGTACCTGAGTCTTTTTTGAGGAGATTGACCATTAGCAAGAACTGGGTTTTCACCTGATCCTTTAAGTCGAATTCCTCAGTCTTCTAGAAAGTTCTTATTCCTCTTGAATCCCCGCTTGAACTTACTTCTCGCCCTTCGATTTTGTTCCAAACTTTTTGCAGGTCTTTGAGGGCTTCTTGCTCCCTCATTTTCATATCCTGGAGCATGAGAATTTAGGGTTTTTCTGTTTGAATCAACTTGATAACTTCTTCTTTCTTGACCTTGCTTCCCAATCCTCTACAATTCCAGGAGATGACTTTCATCATTTATCAGTGTTCTTTGGTGCCCCCCCTTTTGAGGGCTATGATGTTGCTCTCTTATGCTGGGATGCCTTGTTTTTCCCATATTTTCCATCTTTCTTTAGAGCCTCCTTGATTGTTTTTTGAATGCCCATTTCTTTTTCTCTGTCTGTCGTTGATTCTCTTTTGTTTCTTTAGGATTTTCTTCCAGGTTTCTTGGTGTTCGACGGTTGAGTTAGCTCCAGAGAAGAATCAATATCTGAGGTGTCCTATCTTTCTTCTTCTGACATTTTTGGGTTCTCCAAGGTTTGGTTGGGGAGAGATTTTACCAAGGAGTCCCCACTCAAGTCCAATACTTCTTTTTATTTTTCTTTTCCTTTATTGTTCCCTTCTCCTGCCTCTTCTTATGCCTTTCTATTATTTTCTTCCTGGGATTCCCTGATTTTCTCTACATTTCCTTCTAAGTTGAGACTGGCATATCTATTTTGACTTGATTCTCCTTTTTGTGGAGAGCCTGGTCATGTTTCTTTTGGATCTGGGGGTGTTTCTCATTGACTCTAAGTCAGGATGGACTGAGTTTTTCCATTTTTTCTTTTCCTCTTTGGTTGTTGCCAATGATCTTTTTTTGGATCTTGGTCCTGCGTGTCTTTGGCCCAAGGGCATGATTTGGAAAAATGACCATATTCGTGACAAGATTTACATTTGAAGGGGATTTGCTCGTAGTCCACTTGTTGTATGTATGACCAGCTGTCTAGATTTAGTTGTATTGCTTTAGGGAGACGTTTTTCCAGATCTACTTGCACACATAGCCTAGCACAAGCCTGTAGGCCTCTTGTGGTTCATCATGATTAATATACTTTCCGAGGTTGTTTCCTATGTTTCTTATGGTTTCATCATTCTAGCAATGGAGGGGAAGGAAAGGCAGTCTTACCCAGACTGGGACTGCTAAGGGTATATCATTTTCTTGGTTGAATTCAGGAGTCCACTTATTTAAATACATTCCTCTTGCCCCCATGAAGTAAGGTCCACTTCAAAAAATCAGATCTCTATCTTCTTTTTTTTCAAACATAAAGGTAAAGAACCCCTTACCACAGAAGGTTGCCGACATTTGTCTCTGGATCATTTTGCACTAGTTCACTTCCAGCCAGAGGTGCATGGCTTTTGGGTATGGCCACAATCCAGTAAATTGTCTGATCAATCCTCTATCTGCCAGTCTAAGAGCTAGGGGTCGCGCTGAGGGAGAGAAAATGGTCACCTTAGGGATTTCAGCTGCTTTTTTGACAAATCTTG
>JZKD02S2188906.1:141447-155472 GCA_000966675.3 Picea glauca | reverse complement strand
TTATATCCCATACATCAACATCATCTTATTATTATTATTATTATACTATAGAACTCACCACATCCAAGCCACGTCTTATTTTTTTGTCATTAATTCATTAGCAGACACATTTTTCTTGCTGTGCTCATTATTTAACATCATTATCCTCTAGAGGAGTTTAGCTCCCAGTGCTAAGTTGGTGACTTCGGGGTCTCTGATTCCGAGGCATCCACTTTTTTTGGGCAAGGTGACCATGTCCCATTTTATCAAGTGGAATTTTTTGTGATTGGATTTTCCTCCTTACCACAAAAATTTATGAATGAGTTGCACCAATTCTTTTAAGATTCCCTTTGGGGATAGAAGGGTAGAGAATTTATAAATTGTGATGGACAAGAGAACAGATTTGATCAGGACCTCCCTTCCTGTTGGATTGAGCCACCTTGATCCCCATGTTTCCATCTTTTTTTTAACCTTTTAGAGATATAGGTGCCAAAACTCGCCTGTGAGCACTTTAATGCAAAGAGGGAGACCCGGGTACTTGAAGGATTTCCAGTCTTGGGTGATGGCGAATCCCATGATTTGAGAAATTCCATCTCTGGTGACTACATAAACATTCCATGCGTAGATTTGGAATTTTTCTTTGTTCAGGAGCCCTCCCGAGACTAGAAGGAAGGTATCTAGAACTTGTAGGATTCTTCTGGCAAAATTTTTTGAGGCCCCACTCACAAGGATTGTATCATATGCAAATTGATATTGATTCAGTCTTTTAACTCCTTGGGCGATTTTGATTCCTAGAATAGTGCCATTTATGCTTTCCCATTCTAGATTGTGGTTTAGGGATTTTTCCATGTTCACAAAGAGCAGGGGGGAGAAGGGGCATCCTTTTCTTAAGCCCCTGGACACCTTGAAGAAGGGACCAGGTATTCCATTTAGGAGGGGATCTATCCAGGGGGAGGAAATGCAGGATTCTGTCCAAGCAATGAAGTTTTGACTGAATCCATTTTTTTCTAGAGCTCTAAAGAGGAAATTATGTTCCACCATGTCGAAAGCATTTTCCATATCCAATTTTATATCCATGCCTGAATCTCCTCGAGAGTTGTTGGCATGGATTTCATCTTGAACCAAAATTAAGTTTTCCCAAATATGGTGGCCTGCTACAAATCCTCCTTGATTCAGAAGGATTAATGATCTAAGAAGGGGGTTTAGTCTGTTTGTGATTATTTTGGAGAAACTTTTGTAGGAAATATTACAGAGGGAGATGGGTCTAAAGTGATTCAGGGAAGATGCTCCAAAATTGTTTGGGAGGAGAGCTAGGAAGGAGGAGTTGGTAGTGCCTCCCATATTTTTTGCCTTCTATGCAAATCATATACTTCTTATGAAGTATTTTTTGATAATGTGCCAACATTTTTTGTAGAAGTGTAGAGTGAAGCCGTCTAGACCCAGAGCTTTGTCTTCTTAAAATTGTTTAAGAGATTTTAGAATTTCCTCTTCTTCAATGGGTCTGTCTAGGTGAGCATTGTCCTCTTCTGTGATCATACTGGGTATGTGTTGGAGAAAGGCTTCAATTATTTTATTCTCAACCCTGTCGGACGTGGTGTATAAATTTTGGAAATGCATGGATGCATGTTGCTTGATTTGGTTGAAGTCCTTAGTAATTTCTCCTTTGGGGGTTTTGATTTCTAAGATTTGATTTGTCCAATTTCTGACTTTTTCTTGGTTGTGGAAGGAGGTATTTTGGTCTCCTGCTTTCTGCCAAAGGCTTATGGACTTTAGGCACCATGTGATTTCCTCTTTTGCTAGAGCGTGTATATACTCTTTGTGGATTTTTTATTCTTGTATGATGTGATTTTGTTGGATCTTAGTAGTTTCCATTTCCTCCTACAGATTTTCCAACTGTGTCTTTTTGTCTTTGGCTTTTCTTTACGAAGAGTTTTTTGCCCAGATCTTTAGGAAACCTTTTACCAATTTTAGCTTATGCTCCCATATGTAATTGGGTGAGCCTGTGATCCACTTATTCCATATTTGGGAAATGGATTGGATGAGATCAGGGAGATCCAACCATAGTGGGTTGAATTTGAAAGGAATGGGGCCCTAATTTTTTTGGGCTTCGAAGACCAGTTTTATGGGTCGGTGATATGATCCTGCCTGTTAGTAACATTTCTTGTCCTGGGCACAAGAGTATTCAAGTCTGCAAGTTTCATAAGAAGCACCCGAGTGTGGCACGAAAAAATCTCATTTTAAGGTTTCCAAACAAGTAAGCGGGTGAGATTATATTGACAATGGTCCAGATTCATCCATAAGAGTAGATCGACGATTGGTGGGAAATCGCGGTTAGCAGAGCTGCACTGAGATTAGCACGATGGATAGTGCCCATATTGCATGTAGGAAAGGATAGCATCCCTCCATCTAAAGGACGCATGGTGCGAGATCTAGTCACGTCGGAATTTCAGCAGATGGGATTTTGAAGGGTGAGGGTTCTATGTCGTTCTACATATCAAAACCCTAAACCTCGAAAGCATCAAAAGTGACCAGAGTCAGGCCCGCAGTATCACGGAGCATTCTCAGCCGTCCATCCAAAGGGGACACCTGGGGCCCAATTAAGCCATCTCGACGTTTCTCCCATTGCGACTCCGAGGCACAAGGAGCAACTCCGTCATATTCCCGATGCGCGAGGTGCCAGGAGCGTCCAGGAATTAGGCCCATAGCATCATCGAGTGTGTTCAGGACTGTCAGATATGAGAGGGATGTGTGGTGCCCAATTAATCCATCTCGGCGTTTCTCTCATCGCGACTATGATAAGCAAGGATTAGCTCCTTCCTATTCACGAATGTCGAAAGTGCCTTTGAGAATAAAACACAGGGTCATAGCCAGTGATCACTTGGGAAAGAAAAAAGCTATGCAAGAGGTGCCAACGGCATTGAGTTTGTTCACAGAAGGGATCATCGCGATCTCCAGGTACCATCTGATTCGACCTCAATCCTAGTTTTCGCTTGGAGTAAATGAAGGTGAGAAGGGGTAGTTGAAACCTCTCCTCATTCATTAAGTGTAATGTATGAAGGGTCTAGCAAGCTGTGTGCCTGAAAGGGTCCTGTGTACCAATTTTTTCAAAGAAGCCATGTCGAGTCCTCGACTAGCTAGAGAGGTCTGCACACACCAACTCGACATTTAATGGCTCAGCTACTCCCCCTTGCAGGAGCCATGCGCAGTTAAGATGGTGTCTGACAAAGAATATCCGTTTGAATTCAGCTGAAGGGACACCAAGCCTTGGGTGATTGAGCACGCCTCTGTTAGGCAAAGTTTTTCTAAGTATATAGACTCAGTCTTTGTATTTTTGTATCTATCGAGGGTTGAGCAAGGCTCCTGGTTGTAAAACTTTAATGAATCACTGTTATTCTGGTTATGTATGGACTCTTGAGACTTCTTGCCTTATGAATGTCAGTTTCTTTCATGTCTTTGTTTACACTGCATTAGAGCAGCTCGGAATTGGAGGATCCAGTCAAGTTGTGATTGTTATAGGATGATGTAGGTTGGATCACTGTAACAGTTGTATCATTTCTAATCGGTCCCTGTGATTTCCTTAGCGTTGAATGACTTGGAATTAGAGGATCCAGTCAAGTCCCCCTTTCAGTTTCCCGAAGCCCGGAACCAAAAGGATCTTGCCTTCAGATTTTTTCTTCTACAAACTACCGAAAGGCCTATTGCCTGAGGTAGTTTGCTCACTCCTCTCCCAGGTATTCCACCTGCTCATCTTTTAATCAACTCACTGACTGAAGTTGGATCAAGACCTCCTTTGTTCCTTACATACCAGACCTAGTTCCTGAGTTAGAGTGATATCTCCCCGATTCTATATCCATTTGATCACCCATTAAAATTATCGTGACATAAAACTGATGGGCGTTGGGCTCTTCTCATGTAAGCAATCCATTAGTGACTTCTGACGCTAACATTTCTAGCGCCGTTGTCGGGGACGAAGTTGAAAATTTTCCCTGGGATTGAACGACATTGAGCCTTTGATTCTGAAGGTGCATCAAGTATCAGATCCTTTCAAGATTGCTACTGTGCACCTGACAACTCCATTGTGGTGAACTTGCTGTATTAATTGTGGATTTTAGAGGCAAACACATGTGGTCTCATCCACAGCTGCCTCTAGCTACACCTGAAACTAATCCAGAGGTGGTTCTCAGAAAAGGAAAGGCCTCTGAAGAAGAAACTTCCACCGCCGAACCAGGTAATCCCCCATCTCCTTCTGTAGAAACTCTGTTTTCTCCTCCTCAGTTTACTAATAGACCTCTTTTTGAGGTTTCCTGTTTCCTGAATTTCGGGAGTGTTCCTGCTGAGTTTTCCCCTCCTAGTCTGGGATTGGAGGGAGAAATCCTTGTCACTCCCCTCTCCTCTGAAGCTGTACCTTGGCGTAGACCCAGGACCGCAGAAGCTTTCCCCACTCCTATCTTTACCAATCCTCCTCTTGTTACTATTACCACTTCTGCACGAAGCATCTGTTGACTTGAGCCCATTATCCTTCTCTTTAAATCCCCTTTTGTTTCCCATTCCACTTCGAAACTCATTCCCAGTAGCCCCTTCGCGGACTCCTTCCCCTCCAAGTTCTCCTCCACCTAATATTCCTATGGTTGGTGCTAATCCCCCTCTAAATAGAATGGTCACTATAGTCTCTTCCAGATATGCTCCCTTAATCCTACCTCATCCTATGAATCCTCTCCCCATTGGAGATTACTTGAAGTATATGCCCAAGTTCACTAGGGAAGGGGACATAACTGCAGAAGAGCACCTGGTTGCTTTCTACAGTTATGCAGACAACCTGAACATTGAAAATGAAGATGTCTAGATGAGAGTCTTCGTCCAGAGTCTAGATGGTGAGGTAAGGAAGTGGTTTAGAGGATTGGCCCCCGGATCTATTGCTGGGATCGAAGCCCTGGATAGGGCTTTCCTGAGGCAGTGGGGAGATAGGAAGGATTTCATGTATTACATGACAGAGTTCGGGTCTTTGAAGAAGATGGAAGGAGAGACTATCTCTGATTCCTACAAAACATTCAATAAGATGTATAACAAAATCCCTTCCGAAATAAAACCCTTAGAAGCCTCGACCAAGGTTTCTTATGCTAGTGCGTTTGGCCCCGATTTATGTCTTTTATTGAGAGAAAGAAGAGCCACCTCCTTAGCCCAAATGCAAGATGCGACCATAGAAGTGGAATCCAATGTATTAGCAGCAGATAGCTTTAGGAACAAGGTCGATGTAGACAGGAGAAGGGGAAGATCTGAAGCCTCAACTTCTAGCCCATCGGTGCCCCACCCTCAAGTGGATGAACTGACCAAGATGGTGAAGTCTCTGTCTGCAGAGATGGAGAGAATGAAGGTGGAGGGGAGGAAAGCATACAAGGGTCCTAAAAATGCCAAAAACAAAGGAGGTTTCAGGAGGCCAAACAATATTACTTCCTCGACCATGCAAAGAGAGAGGGGAAGAGACAGAGAAGTCTAGAAGATTCAGGCCCCTTTTCAAAACAATTTTGTGGCCGAGGGGGAAGAAGGGGAAACATATGAGCTTGATCCTGAAATCCATTGCTTCAGAGACACTCCTCCTTTTCCTCATCTCACTCAATCAACATATGAGGAGTCTCTCATGGATAGTCAGCTAAATGAACTAAGCAAGGGAGACAAGACTAGTGGCAACCAAGGTAGGTATGATCTGAGGTCTAAGAAAAAGACAGTAGCGCCTGACGTTCCTGAGCAATCCACTAGAATAGAGAAGACTGCTAATGAAGTAGTAGACAGTCATAGAAGTAAGAATCCCCGACCCCTCTCTCCCATAATCTAGAGTCATGTTCCCGAAATAAGAGAAATCCCAAAGCTTACATCTTCTTTTAATTTCAAGCATGAAATTCAAAAAATCAGAATCCCTGTGCCCCTGACAGAATTGATTAAACATGAAGGGTTCAAAAAATTCTTCTCTAAGATTATACAGTCTGAGGTCTCATTCCTTCCCACATACTCCATCAATTTACAAGATGAAAAGCCTACAGTTATTCTAGGTCCTATGGTAGAAGACAGGAATGATTCATCCCCTCCCTTCTACACTTCCTTGAACATACATGACAAGGTACTGCACAACTGCTTGATGGATTCGGGGACTTCTCACAACCTCATGCCCAAAAATGTCATGGAAGAGTTAGGGCTAGAAGTCACCCGAGCCTATCATGAACTCTATTCCTTTGACTCAAGAAAAGTTCAATGTCTAGGAGTTATCAAAGACCTGGTCGTGACCTTGTTTCAGTTGCCCATGAAAAGTGTGGTCATGGATATTGTAGTGGATGATGTCCCCCCCAAGTTTAGTATGTTGTTATCAAGATCTTGGATAAAAAGACTGGGGGGAACTTTGCATATGGACCTCACATATGCTACTATCCCAGTGTTTGGAGGAGAACATAGGAGGCTATACAGGGAAGCCCACCTGGCCTATATAATCAGTGATGAAGCCAACCCTACCAACCATCCCATTTTTTCCTTGGACACTGATTTAGGTTCCATTTTGCTACAACTCACTAATTCCCCCGAGCCTCCTCTAAAACTCATAAAGCATCCCACCACTCCTCATGAATTTTCTCCCCCCATCTCCCCTGTCTGGAAAATGTTCTTTGACAGAGCCTTTTCCAGGGAAGGCGCTGGAGCTAGGGTTTTTTTTGTGTCACCTTCTCAGGAAACCATATCTATGTCATACAAACTAGAATTTGAAGCTACCAACAATGTGGCAGAGTATGAAGCTCTTATCCTAGGATTGAGAGCCACAAGGGAAATGGGAATTCAGGAAGTAGCAGTTTTCGGAGATGCAGAGTTGGTGGTCCAACAGATTAGAAACACTTATCAGGCTAAGCATCCTCAACTCAGAAGCTACAGAAATGAGGTATGGGACTTAATTGACAGTTTCTTCTTAGCATTCAACATTTCTTTTGTCCCAAGAGAGAATAACACAATGGCATATTCCTTGGCTACATCAACAAGCAATTTCAAAGTACCCTTGCCGCCCAAATTCAGATATGATGTGGAAGTAAAATACAAGCCCTCCATACCTGACAACATCAAACATTGGAAGGTATTTGAGGATGATCTCGAGATCAAGAAATTCTTGGAGACTGTCAAAGAATTTTCAGAGATGCATATCGACTAAGACTCTGTCTCTGAAGAAGAGCTTGATGGAGGTAATTTTCTGAATAAGATTGCAGAGCGTAACATTGTGAAGCTGCCTAACAATCATATTCCAAGGGAACTGGTTCCTTTGGAAAGGATTTTTGATAGAAATGATGTGGCATTAAAAGGGGAGATCTCAGAAGATGACACTGATACAATCCAATGCAACATTAACACTAGAGTGAGCCCAAGTTGGTCAAATTGTCAAGAAGTCTGACAAAGGAGCAGAGGTCTGAATATGCTAGACTTTTGAGGGAATTTGTTGATGTTTTCACTTGGACCTACAGAGATCTCAAAATGTATGACACTTCTTTCATCGAGCATAAAATCCCATTGAAAGGGGAAGCAAAACCATTCAGGCAGAAACTAAGACAGATCAATCCTATGTTGCTGCCTATTATGGAGAGGGAAGTGAAGAAGTTGCTTCAAGCTCAGATCATTGTGCCACTGAGATACTCAGAGTGGGTGGCCAACTTGGTTCCAGTAAGGAAAAATAATGGAGAAATCAGACTCTGTGTAGACTTCAGAAACCTAAACAGGATCTCACGGAAGGATAACTACCCCTTACCAAAGATGGAACATATATTGTGAAGGGTAACGGGAGCATCCAGAATGTCTATGATCGATGGCTTCTCTGGCTACAACCAAATCTCTGTTCTGCCTAAGGACAGGGAAAAGATGACATTTACCACTCCATGGGGCACATTCATGTATGCCAAGATGCCTTTTGGATTAATGAATGCAGGGGAAACGTTTCAACGTGCCATGGACATAGCTTTCATTGGGGAAAAGGATAAATTTGTGGTCGTCTATCTGGATGACATCACAGTATTTTCAAAATCTAATAAAGAACATTGTTTTCATCTTAGGAAGGTTTTCCTGAAATTCCAGAGTTTTGGCATTTCATTAAACCCCAAGAAATCTCTGTTCGCCATGCAGGAGGGAAAGTTACTAGGCCACATAGTATTAGCGGAAGGAGTCATGATCGAGCCTAACAGAGTTGAGGCAATACAAGCCTTATCAATCCCAAGGTCCAAGAAGGAGGTCCAATCTTTCCTTGGTAAGATTAATTTTCTAAGGAGGTTTTTGCCCAACTTTGCTGAGGAGGTAAAACTTATAACAACCATGTTAAGGAAAGGAAATGAAGTGAGGTGGATTTTTGAATCACAACATTACTTTGAGAAAATAAAGAAGGCCCTGACTAAAGCTCCTGTGCTTATCAGTCCTGATTACTCAAAGGATTTCCTCATTTTCTCCTTTGCCTCACCTGACATGGTAGCTGTTGTTTTATTACAGACAAACAAGGGTGGGCTAGAGCAGCCTGTTGCCTATTTCGGTTGAGCATTGAGGGATGCCGAAGTCAGGTATGACACTATGGAGAAGAAGGCCTATGCCCTGGTAAAGGCTCTCAAGGAATTTAGAGTCTATGTCCTGCATTCAAAAATCATCGCTTATGTCCCCTCAGTTGTTGTTAAAGACATTCTTATTCATCCTGACATAGATGGGAGAAGGAGTAAGTGGATAGCTAAGATTTTGGAATTTGACCTGGAAATAAAGCCTACCAAATTGATCAAAGGTCAAGGTTTAGCCAAGCTGTTGGTTGAAGCCAATTTCTAGGCTTTGGGGGTAAGTTTCATTAACGAATGCTCAAGAATTTAGCAGGGTCGGCTGTCTGAAATAGACCCTCAAAAGGAGCTCCCATTGGCTCGATGTCCCTGGTATAAGGATGTCATATATTTTCTGCAAGAGTTGCGTCCTTCAAACGACCTGCAGAGAAACAAGGCAAGGGCTCTGAAGCTCAAAGCACTCAGATACTGCCTTATTGATCAAGTCCTTTAATGGAAAGACCCCCTGGGGTTGCTTTTGAAATGTGTATATCTGCAAGAGGCTGACAGGATCATGGTTGAATTTCACAATAGCCTATGTGGAGGGCACCATTTCTGGAAAAATACAGCCTACAAAATCCTCAGGGCTGGATACTACTAGCCCACCGTATTCACTGACGTTTGCAGAAGGGTCAGAGCTTGCACCAAATGTCAAATATTTTCAGGAAAACAACATCTCAAGTCCTTGCCGTTAAATCCTGTGGTTGTTTCAGGACCTTTCCAACAATGGGGCCTAGATTTCATTGGAGAAATTCACCCCACTTCCAGTGGGCAACACAAATGGATCCTGATTGCTACTGATTTCTTCACCAAGTGGATTGAAGCTATCCCCACCAGGAGTGCTTCCCACAAGGTAATCATTGGATTCCTGGAAGACCTCATCACAAGATTCGACTGCCCAAGTAAGATTGTCACTGATAACGCGGCCTCTTTCAGGGCTGAGCCGTTAGCCAAGTTCTGTGAGAAATTCGAGATCAAACTGATTCACTCAACCCCATACTATCCTCAGGGCAATGGTTTAGCAGAGTCCTCCAACAAAAGCCTGATAAGGATCATCAAAATACTGTTGGAAGACAACAAGAAGGCTTGGCATTCAAGATTGAAATTTTCTCTATGGGTCGATCGAGTGACCACGAAGAGATCTATAGGCGTATCTCCTTTTCAGTTAGTCTATGGAGAAGAGGCTGTCTTTCCTTCTCATTTATCCGTTACCGTAGCAAAATTCCTCTAGGACCATCAAGAGGAGCCTGATGACATGATCAGAAGAATTCATCAGCTAGTGGAAGTCCAATAGACCAGGGAGCAGGTAATGGGCATAATTCAGGACCATCAGCAAAGGATCAAGCAGGGTTTTGATAAGAAGGCCAAGAAAGAAGAGTTTTGGATAGGAGACCTGGTACTGAAATGGGATGCTCCTAAACAAGATAAAGGCAAGAACAGAAAATTCGAAGCACTGTGGATCGGGCCTTTCAAAGTATCTGAAGTATTCTCGAATAACACCTACAGGGTACGGGATCTGAAGGATCAAGAAGTTTTCAATGGCCCTATGAATGGGCATTTCCTAAAAATATTTTTCTTTCGAGCCCCACATGGCTCTTTCGCGGTTGTAAATATTGATTTTCTTTCCATCTTTAAGTTTTAAATAAATGACCCCATAGCCTGACAGCAAGGCACTGGAGCCGCATATGAGTCCTTAGAGCATCACAGGGACGACTCTATCCCCCATGGAGCCTAATGTTAGTAACATTTCTTGTCCTGGGCACAAGATTATTCAAGTCTGCAAGTTGCATAAGAAGCACTCAAGTGCGGCACGAAAAAATCTCATTTTAAGGTTTCCAAGGAAGTAAGCGGGCGAGATTATATTGACAATGGTCCAGATTCATCCATAAGAGTAGATCGATGGTTGGTGGGAAATCACAGTTAGCGGAGCTGCGCTGATATTAGCGTGATGGATAGCGCCCATATTGCATGCAGGAAAGGATAGCAGCCGTCCATCTAAAGGACGCGTGGCACGAGATCTAGTCATGTTGACATTTCAACAGACGGGAGTTCGAAGGGTGAGGGTTCTATGTCGTTCTACATCTCTAAACCCCGAACCCCGAAAGCGCCGAAAGTGCCTAGAGTCGGGCCCGCAATATCACAGAGCATTCTCAGCCATCCATCCAAAGGGGACACCTGGCACCCAATTAAGCCATCTCGTCGTTTTTCCCATCGCGACTTCGAGGTGCAAGGAGCAACTCCGTCATATTCTCGATGCGCGAGGTGCCGGGAGCGTCCAGGACTCAGGCCAACAACATCACCGAGTGAGTTCAGAACCATTAGATATGAGAGGGACACGTGGCACCCAATTAAGCCATCCCAACGTTTCTCTCATCGTGACTGTGATAAACAAGGATTAGCTCCTTCCTATTCACGAACGCCGAAAGCACCTTTGAGAATAAAACACAGGGTCACAACCCGTGGTCGCTTGGGAAAGAAAAGATTTGTGCAAGAGGTGCCAACGACGTCGATTTTGTTCACAGAAGGGATCATCGCGATCTCCAAGTACCATCTGATTCGACCTCGATCCTGGTTTTTGCTTGGAGTAAATGGAGGTGAGAAGGGGTGGCTGAAACCTCTCCTCATTCATTGAAACCTCTCCTCATTCATTAAGTGTAATGTATGAAGGGTCTAGCAAGCTGTCTGCCCGAAAGGGTCCTGTGTACCAATTTTTTCAAAGAAACCATGCCAAGTCCTCGACTAGCCAGAGAGGTCTGCACACACCAACTCAACATTTAATGGCTTAGCTACTCCCCTTGCAGGAGCCATGCGCAGTTAAGATGGAGTCTGACAAAGAATATCCATCCAAATTTGGCTGAAGGGACACCAAGCCTTCGGTGATTGAGCACGCCTCTATTAGGCGAAGTTTTTCCAAGTATATAGACTCAGTCTTTGTATTTTTGTATCTATAGATGGTTGAGCAAGGCTCCCGGTTGTAAAACTTTAATGAATCACTGTTATTCTAGTTATGTATGGACTCTTGAGAATTTCTTGCCTTATGAATGTCAGTTTCTTTCACGTCTTTGTTTACACTGCATTAGAGCAGCTCGGAATTGGAGGATCCAGTTGAGTTGTGATTGTTATAGGATGATGTAGGTTGGATCACTGTAACAGTTTCATCGTTTCGAATTGGTCCCTGTGATTTCCTTAGTGTTGAATGACTTGGAATTGGAGGATCCAGTCAAGTCCCCCTTTCAATTTTCCGAAGCCTTGAACCAAGAGGATCTTTCCTTCAGAGTTTTTCTTCTACAAACTACCGAAAGGCCTGTTACCTGAGGTAGTTTGCTCACTCCTCTCCCAAGTCTTCCACTTGCTCATCTTTTAATCAACTCACTGACTAAAGTTGGATCAAGACCTCCTTTGTTCCTTAGATACCAGACCCAGTCCTCGAGTTAGAGTGATATCTCCCCGAGTCTCTATCCATTTGATCACCCATTAAAATTATTGTGACATAAAACTGATGGGCGTTGGGCTCTGCTCCTGCAAGCAATCCAAGAGTGACTTCTGATGCTAACACTGCCCAGGGGAGGTTTGATGAGAACAATTTGTCTAGAAGTGCCAAGAGCGAGCTGTTGATCAGGAATCTATCTAACCTTGCCAATATGTGCCCTGGGCTAGCTCTTCTATTATTCCAAGTGTACATTCCCTTATTTGAAGGAACATCAAAAAAATCTGAATCTGATATAAGGTCATACAACCTTTCCTGGAATTGATCCCTCACAACAGAGCCACCTTGTTTTTCCTTTGATCCTTTGGTTGTATTGAATTTTCTGACAATAATAAGGTTCTTGGGGGGATTTTCTGTGGCCAGATCCAGAAGGGATTGCCAACATTCATTTTTTTCTATATAATTATTTGGCATATAAACATTTATTATGGAGTAATGCGTACCTGAGTCTTTTTTGAGGAGATTAACCCTTAGCCAGAACTAGGTTTTCACCTAATCCTTTAAGTCGAATTCCTCAGTCTTCCAGAAAGTTCTTATTCCTCTTGAAGCCCCTCTTGAACTTACTACTCGCCCTTCACTTTTGTTCCAAATTTTTTATAGGTCTTTGAGGGTTTCCTGCTCCCTCATTTTCATCTCCTGGAGCATAAGAATTGAGGGTTTTTCTGCTTGAATCAAATTTATAACTTCTTATTTCTTGACCTTGCTTCTCAATCCTCTACAATTCTAGGAGACGACTTTCATCATTTATCATTGTTCTTTGGTGCCCCCCCTTTTGAGGGCTGTGATGTTGCTCCCTTATGTTTGGATGCCTTATTTTTCCCATATTTTCCATCTTTCTTTAGAGCCTCCCCGATTGCTTTTGGAATGCCCGATTCTTTTTCTTTGTCTGTCGTTGATTATCTTTTGTTTCTTTGGGATTTTCTTCCAGTTTCTTGGTGTTCGATGGTTGAGTTAGCTCCAAATCAGAATCAGTATCTAAGGTGTCCTGTCTTTCTTCTTCTAACATTTTTGGGTTCTCCAAGGTTTGGTTGGGGAGAGATTTTGTTGAGGAGCCCCCACTCAAGTCCAAAACTTCTTTTTCTTTTTCTTTGCCTTTACTGTTCCCTTCTCCTACCTCTTCTTGTCCCTTTCGGTTATTTACTTCATGTGATTCCCTGATTTCCTCTACATTTCTTTCTAATTTGAGAGTGGCATATCTATTGTGACTTGATTCTCCTTTTTGTGGAGATGCTGGTCATATTTATTTTGGATCTAGGGTTTTTCTCATTGACTCCGAGTCGGGATGGACTGAGTTTTTCCATTTGTTTTTTATTCGCTTTGGTTGTTGCCAATTATCTTGTTTTGGATCTTGGTCCTACGTGTCCTTGGCCCGAGGGCATGATTTGTAAAAATGACCATATTCGTGACAAGCTTTGCATTTGAAGGGGATTTTCTTGTAGTCCACTTGTTGTATGTATGACCAGTTGTCTAGATTCAGTTGTATTGCTTTAGGGAGACCTTTTTCCATATCTACTTCCACACATAGCCTAGCACAATCCTGTAGGCCCTCTCATGGTTCAACATGATCAATATAATTTCTGAGGGTGTTTCCTATGTTTCTTATAGTTTCATCGTTCGAGTAATGGAGGGGAAGAAAAGGCAGTCTTACCAAGACTGGGACTGCTGAGGATATATCATTTTCTGGGCTAAAGTCAGGAGTCCACTTATTTAAATACATTCGTCTTGCCCCTATGAAGTAAGGTCCACTTCGAAAAATCATATCTCTATCTTCATTTTTTTCAAACATAAAGGCAAAGAACCTTTTAGCACAGAAGGCTGGCAACATTTGTCCCTTGATCAATTTACGCCAGCTCGCTTCCAGCCAGAGGTGAATGGCTTTTGGGGATGGACACAATCTAGTAAATTAACCGATCAATCCTCTGTTTTCCATTCTAAGAGCCAGGGGCTGCACTGAGGGAGCGAAAATGATCACCTTAG
>JZKD02S2188906.1:129952-141391 GCA_000966675.3 Picea glauca | reverse complement strand
GGGCTAGGGGGCTTTGGCATAAGATGAAATGAGGGCCTGAAAGGCCTGCAGATCTGAGGACGAGGATCCCGAGAGTGAATCCCCTCCCTCAGAGGGATCCATTAAGGCTCTGACGCCCTTGACCGCTAAACCCTAAACTGCAAAGTCGTCATCGCGATCAGAGCCTCTATCTCAACCAACAATGTTTTGTGCACGTAAATTTTTATCCCATACATCAACATCATCTTATTATTATTAATATTATATTACAGAACTCACTACATCCAAGCCACCTCCTCTTTTTTTCTCATTAATTCACTAGCAGACACAATTTTCTTGTTGTGCTTATTGTTTAACATCATTATCCTTAGTATATCGGTAATGTTTACATACACATTCTTCTCCTAATATTATTTTTTTCTTATTCAATTTCTTCATCCTTTGATATATTGTATGGTATTCATATTTGAGGTGAAAGYATKTATATTTATAATTGAAACTATATATATTTATTTGATTTACAATGATAAGACTAATAATTAAAATTAAAGTAAGGTGACTTTCTACATTATCACCTACCTATCTTTTTGTACATCAACATCATCTAATTACTATATTATATAACTCACCACAAACACAAACATAACTAAGATTTTACATATTTCACATCCCATCCAATCTAATCCACCTCCTCTCTTTTTCTCATTAAGTCAGACACATTTTTCTCAGTAATATTGCTTTGATTCTTGTTTAATATCATTATCCTAGAGTATATTAAGCTTTTACATATTTCACATCCCATCCAATCTAATCCACCTCCTCTCTTTTTCTCATTAAATCAGACACATTTTTCTCAGTAATCTTGCTTTGATTCTTGTTTAATATCATTATCCTATAGTATATTGGTAATGTTTACATACATATTCTTATCCTTCTCCTTGTTCAACATCTTCTTCATATTTATATTTGACGAGCTTATTGACTATTCTGCATAATGTTTGCAATTATGCTCGATTTCTTTTGAAATAATTGAAACTCTTAGTTTTCAAGTCTGTCTTACTCTCACCTACCCTTACTTTTCAAGTCTGTCTTACTCTCACCGACTCTTAATTTTGAAATAGTTGAAAGGTGCAATCCAAACGACCCGTGACTTTAAAGAGAATGGAGAAGTAATGAAAACATTCATCAATGACTCTCCAATGACCCCAACCCAAAATGGACCTATTTGCACATAAACAACATCTTATTGTTGTCTTCGCTATTAAATGAATTTTGGCATCTCACGGTGAATGAATGGTTGCTTAACATTTCCCTGACATCCCAGGTTCGGATAATTGCAGGTGAATATCAAGTCCTTGCCGGCAAAGGAATTGAGATGTCCCAATCTAGTTTCTTTACTCATGGGAGTAAATGAGGGATTGAAAGAAATTCCAGAAGCATTTTTCATAAACCTCACCTCTTTGAGGGTATTGGATATTCATCGCATATCCATGCGATCATTGCCATCATCATTGTGGCAATTGACATGACTTGAATGGCTCTGTTTAGCTTTGACTGAGATTGAAGAGATAGGTAATCTTTCATATTTTCAATTCTTGTATCTTAACCATTGTAAAAATATAAAATCGTTGCCTTCTCGAAGCATCTCGATCTTCAGGGTTGTAATTCAGTGGTAATCCCTGATGAGATTAGGAAGCTACGGTAACTCAAATAAATACAAATTCTGGCTTGTGTCATTAGAAGTGATGATTATTTTTTAAATGCGTTTCAAATATCTTTTCAGTAAGATTTGTTTTATTTTAATTTGTAAATGATTTATTATATAATATATGAAAAATTAAATTTTAATAATATTTTTTAATTAACAATTTTAAAAATAAAAAATATTTTTTTTCCAACAACATTTTTTAACAATATGATTTCAATTAACAAGCCATTGACCTTGGCCTTTAGGATTTCTGGTAGGCTCCCTTTTGTCTGGTAGATAATTGATAAATTGGGAGGACCGAGAGAAAAGATTTGATCAAGACCACCCTTCCTGTTGGATTGAGCCACCTTGATCCCCATGTTTCCATCTTTTCTTTAACATTTTGGAGAGATAGGTGCCAAAACCCGCCCGTGAGTGCTTTAATGCAAAGAGCGAGACCCAGGTACTTGAAGGATTTCCGGTCTTGGGTGATGGCGAATCCCATGATTTGAGAAATTCCCGTTTTGATGATTGTAGAAACATTCTAGGCATAGATTTGGCATTTTTCTTTGTTCAGGAGCCCTTCCAAGACTAGAAGGAAGGTATCTAGAACTTGTAGGATTCTTCTGGACAAAGTTTTTGAGGCCCCGCTCATGAGGATTGTATCATCTTCAAATTGAGAGTGATTCAGTATTTTAACACCTTGGGCCATTTTGATTCCTGGAATAGTGCCATTTATGCTTTCCCATTCTAGATTGCAGTTTAAGGATTCTGCCATGATCACAAAGAGCAGTGGGGAGAAGGGGAATCCTTGTCTTAAGACCTTAGATGCCTTGAAGAAGGGACCAGGTCTTCCATTTAGGAGCGGCACTATCAAGGGGGAGGCAATGCAAGATTTTATCCAGGCAATGAAGTTTTGACTGAATCTGTATTTTTCCAGAACTCTAAAGAGGAAATTATGTTCCACCCTGTCGAAAGCATTTTCCATATCCGGTTTTATAGCCATGCTTGAGTCTCCTCGAGAGTTGCTAGTGTGGATTTCCTCTTGAACCAAAATAAAGTTAGCCCAAATCTGGCGGCCTGCTACAAATCCTCCTTGATTTGTAAGGATTAGAGATCTAAGAAGGGGGTTTATCCTGTTTGCAATTATTTTGGAGAAATGTTTTTAGGAAACATTACAAAGGGAGATGGGTCTAAAGCGATTGAGGGAAGAGGCTCTGAAATCTTTTGGGAGGAGATCTAGGAAGGAGGAGTTGGTAGCGCTTCCCATCTTTTTTTCCTTGTGCGCAAATCATATCATCCTTATGAAGTCTTTTTTGATGATGTGCCAAAATTTTTATAGAAGTGTAGAGTGAAGTCGTCTGGACCAGGAGCTTTGTCTTCTTGAAATTGTTTCAGAGCTTTTAGAATTTATGCTTCTTCAATGGGTCTGTCTAGGTGAGTATTGTCCTTTTCTGTGTTGGAGAAAGGCTTCAATTATTTGATTCTTAGCCCTACCAGACATGGTGTATAAATTTTGAAAATTCATGGATGCATGTTGCTTGATTTGATTGAATTCCTTAATAATTTCTCTTTCGGGGGTTTTGATTTCTGAGTTTTGATTTGTCCAATTTCTGACTTTTGCTTGGTTGTGGAAGAAGGAGGTATTTTGGTCTCCTTCTTTCAGCCAACGACTTCTGGACTTTACGTGCCATGTGATTTCCTCTTCTACTAGAGCTTGTATATACTCTTTGTGGATTTTTTGTTCTTGTATGATGTGATTTTGCTGGATCTCAGTAGTTTCCATTTCCTCCTGCAGATTTTGCAGCTTTATCTTTTTGTCTTTGGCTTTGCTTTGCAAAGACTTTTTTTCCTAGATCTTTAGGAAATCTTTTACCAATTTTACCTTATTCTCCCATATGTAATTGGGTGAGCCTGTGATCCACTTATTCCAAATTTTGGAAATGGATTGGATGAGCTCAAGGCGATCCAACCATAGTGGGTTGAATTTGAAAGGAATGGGGCCCTAATTTTTTTGGGTTTCGAAGACCAGTCTTATGGGCCAGTGATCTGATCCTACCCAGGGGAGGTTTGACGAGCACGACTTGTCTGGAAGTGCCAAGAGTGAGATGTTGATCAGAAATCTATTTAACCTTTCCGCTATGTGACCTAGGCCAGCTCTTCTACTATTCCAAGTGTACATTAACTTGTTCGAAGGAACATAAAAAAGATCCAGATCTGATATAAGGTCATGCAACCTCTTCTGGAATTGATCCCTCACAATAGAGCCACCTCATTTTTCCTTGATCCTTTGGTTGTATTGAATTCTTTGGCAATAATAAGGTTCCTGGGGGGATTTTCCGTGGCCAGATCCAGAAGGGATTGCCAAGATTCATTTTTTTCTATATAATTATTTGGCATATAAACATTTATTATGGAGTAATGCGTACCTAAGTCTTTTTTGAGGAGATTGACCATTAGCCAGAACTGGGTTTTCACCTGATCCTTTAAGTCGAATTCCTCAGTCTTCCAGAAATTTCTTATTCCTCTTGAATCCCCACTTGAACTTACTTCTCGCCCTTCGATTTTGTTCTAAATTTTTTGCAGGTCTTTGAGGGTTTCTTGCTCCTTCATTTTCATCTCATGGAGCATGAGAATTTAGGGTTTTTCTGTTTGAATCAACTTGATAACTTTTTCTTTCTTGACCTTGCTTCCCAATCCTCTACAATTCCAGGAGACGACTTTCATCATTTATCAGTGTTCTTTGGTGCCCCCCTTTTTGAGGGATGTCATGCTACTCTCTTATGCCGGGATGCCTTGTTTTTCCCATATTTTCAATCTTTCTTTAGAGCCTCCTTGATTATTTTTTGAATGCCCAGTTCTTTTTCTCTGTCTGCAGTCGATTCTCTTTTGTTTCTTTAGGATTTTCTTCCAGGTTTCTTGGTGTTCGACGGTTGAGTTAGCTCCAGAGAAGAATTAGTATCTGAGGTGTCCTATCTTTCTTCTTCTGACATTTTTGGGTTCTCCAAGGTTTGGTTGGGGAGAGATTTTACCGAGGAGTCCCTACTCAAGTCCAAGACTTATTTTTATTTTTCTTTTCCTTTATTGTTCCCTTCTCCTGCCTCTTCTTGTCCCTTTCTATTATTTTCTTCCTGGGATTCCCTGATTTTCTCTACATTTCCTTCTCAGTTGAGACTGGCATATCTATTTTGACTTGATTCTCCTTTTTGTGGAGAGCATGGTCATGTTTCTTTTGGATTTGGGGGTTTTTCTCGTTGACTCTGAGTCAGGATGGACTGATTTTTTCCATTTGTTCTTTTCCTCTTTGGTTGTTGCCAATGATCTTTTTTTGGATCTTGGTCCTGTGTGTCTTTGGCTTGAGGGCATGATTTGGAAAAATGACCATATTCGTGACAATATTTACATTTGATGGGGATTTGCTTGTAGTCCACTTGTTGAATGTATGACCAGCTGTCTAGATTTAGTTATGTTGCTTCAAGGAGACTTTTTTCTAGATCTACTTGCACACATAGCCTAACACAACCCTGTAGGCCTCTTGTGGTTCATCATGATTAATATAGTTTCTGAGGGTGTTTCCTATGTTTCTTATGGTTTCATCATTCTAGCAATGGAGGGGAAGGAAAGTCAGTCTTACCCAGACTGGGATTGCTAAGGGTTTATCATTTTCTTGGTTGAATTCAGGAGTCCACTTATTTAAATACATTCCTCTTGCCCCCATGAAGTAACATCCACTTTGAAAAATCAGATCTCTATCCTCTTTTTCTTCAAACATAAAGGCAAAGAACCCCTTACCACAAAAGGTTGCCGACATTTGTCCTTAGATAATTTTGCGCCAGTTCGCTTCCAGCCAGAGGTGCATGGATTTTGGGGATGGCTACAATCCAGTAAATTGTCCGATCAATCCTCTATCCACAAGTCTAAGAGCTAGGGGTGGCGCTGAGGGAGAGAAAACGACCACCTTAGGGATTTCAGCCGCTTTTTTGACAAATCTTGAGGGGGGGCTTGGGGGCTTTGGCATAAGACTAAATGAGGGCCTGAAAGGCCTGTAGATCTGAGGACAAGGATCCTGGGGGTGGATCCCCTCCCTCAAAGGAAGCCATTAAGGCTATAACAACCTTGATTGTTAAACCCTAAACTACAGAGCCGTCGTCGGGATCAGAGCCTCTGTCGCAACCAACAATGTTTTGTGCACATAAATTTCTATCCCATACATCGACAACATCTTATTATTATTATTATATTATAGAACTCACCACATCTAAGCCACCTCCTCTTTTTTTCTCATTAATTCACTAGTAGACACATTTTTCTTGCTGTGCTAATTATTTAACATCATTATCCTCCAGAGGAGTTTAGCTCCCAGTGCTAAGTTGGTGACTTCGGGGTCTCTGATTCCAAGGCCTCCACTTTTTCTGGGCATGGTGACCATGTCCAAGTTTACCAAGTGGAATTTTTTGTGATTGGATTTTCCTCCTTACCACAAAAATTTACGAATGAGTTGCGCCAATTCTTTTAAGATTCCCTTTGGGGATAGAAGGGTAGAGAATTGATAAATTGGGATGGACGAGAGAAAAGATTTGATCAGGACCTCCCTTCCTGTTGGATTGAGCCACCTTGATCCCCATGTTCCCATGTTTTTTTTAGCCTTTTGGAGAGATAGGTTCCAAAACTCACCCGTGAGCACTTTAATGCAAAGAGGGAGACCCAGGTACTTGAAGGATTTCTAGTCTTGGGTGATAGTGAATCCCATGATTTGAGAAATTCCATCTCTGATGACTACAGAAATATTCCATGCTTAGATTTGGAATTTTTCTTTGTTCAGGAGCCCTCCCACGACTAGAAGGAAGGTATCTAGAACTTGTAGGATTCTTCTAGCCAAAGTTTTTGAGGCCCCACTCATGAGGATTGTATCATCTGCAAATTGATAGTGATTCGGTCTTTTAACTCCTTGGGCGATTTTGATTCCCGAAATAGTGCCATTTATGATTTCCCATTCAAGATTGTGGTTTAGGGATTCTGCCATGATCACAAAGAGTAGGGGGAGAAGGGGCATCCTTTTCTTAAGCCCCTAAACACCTTGAAGAAGGGACCAGATCTTCCATTTAGGAGGGGTGCTATCTAGGGGGAAGCAATGCAGGATTATGTCCAGGCAATGAAGTTTTGACTAAATCCAATTTTTTCTAGAACTCTAAAGAGGAAATTATGTTCCACCCTATCGAAAGCATTTTCCATATCCATTTTTATAGCCATGCCTGAGTCTCCTCGAGAGTTATTGGCGTGGATTGCCTCTTGAACCAAAATGAAGTTATCCCAAATATGGTGGCCTGCTACAAATCCTCCTTGATTAAGAAGGATTAGTGATCTAAGAAGGGGGTTTAGTCTGTTTGAGATTATTTTGGAGAAAATTTCGTAGGAAATATTACAGAGGTAGATGGGTCTGAAGTGATTCAAGGAAGATGTTCCAAAATCGTTTGGGAGGAAAGCTAGGAAGGAGGAGTTGGTAGCGCCTCCCATATTTTTTGCCTTCTGTGCAAATCATATCATCCTTATGAAGTCTTTTTTGATGATGTGCAAACATTTTTTGTAGAAGTGTAGAGTGAAGTCGTCTGGACCCAGAGCTTTTTATTCTTAAAATTGTTTCAAAGATTTTAGAATTTCCACTTCTTCAATGGGTCTGTCTAGGTGAGCATTGTCCTCTTCTGTGATCTTACTGGGTATGTGTTGGAGAAAGGATTCAATTATTTTATTCTCAACCCTGTCGGACATGGTGTATAAATTTTTGAAATGCATGGATGCATGTTGCTTGATTTGGTTGAAGTCCTTAATAATTTCTCCTTTGGGGGTTTTGATTTCTAAGATTTGATTTGTCCAATTTCTGACTTTTGCTTGGTTGTGGAAGAAGGAGGTATTTTGGTCTCCTGTTCTCTGCCAAAGGCTTATGGACTTTATGCGCCATGTGATTTCCTCTTCTGCTAGAGCTTGTATATACTCTTTGTAGATTTTTTATTCTTGTATGATGTGATTTTGTTGGATCTCAGCAGTTTCCATTTCCTCTTGCAGATTTTCCAGTTGTATCTTTTTGTCTTTGGATTTTCTTTACGTAGAGATTTTTTCCTAGATCTTTAGGAAACCTTTTACCAATTTTATCTTATGCTCCCATATGTAATTGGGTGAGCCTATGATCCACCTATTCCATATTTGGGAAATGGATTGGATGAGCTCGGGGTGATCCAGCCATAGTGGGTTGAATTTGAAAGGAATGGGGCCCCAATTTTTTTGGGCTTCGAAGACTAGTCTTATGGGTCGGTGATCTGATCTTGCCCAGGGGAGGTTCGATGAGAACAATTTGTCTAGCAGTGCCAAGAGTGAGCTGTTGATCAAGAATCTGTCTAACCTTGCTACTTTGTGCCATGGGCCAGCTCTTCTATTATTCCAAGTGTACATTCCCTTATTTGAAGGAACATAAAAAAGATCTAGATCTGATATAAGGTCATCCAACCTTTCCTAGAATTGATCACTCACAGCAGAGCCACCTCGTTTTTCCTTTGATCCTCTGGTTGCATTGAATTCTCTGACAATAATAAGGTTCTTAGGGGGATTTTCCGTGGCTAGATCCAGAAGGGATTGCCAAGATTCATTTTTTTCTATATAATTATTTGGCATATAAACATTTATTATGGAGTAATGTGTACCTGAGTCTTTTTTGAGGAGATTAACCATTAGCCAGAACTAGGTTTGCACCTGATCCTTTAAGTCGAATTCCTCAGTCTTCTAGAAAGTTCTTATTCCTCTTGAAGCCCCTCTTGAACTTACTACTCACCCTTCACTTTTGTTCCAAATTTTTTGCAGGTCTTTGAGGGTTTCCTGCTCCCTCATTTTCATCTCCTGGAGCATGAGAATTGAGGGTTTTTCTGCTTGAATCAAATTTATAGCTTCTTATTTCTTGACCTTGCTTCTCAATCCTCTACAATTCTAAGAGACGAATTTCATCATTTATCAGTGTGCTTTGGTGCCCCCCCTTTTGAGGGCTATGATGTTGCTCCCTTATGTTGGGATGCCTTATTTTTCCCATATTTTCCATCTTTCTTTAGAGCCTCCTCGATTGTTTTTTGAATGCCCAGTTCTTTTTCTTTGTCTGCCGCCGATTCTCTTTTGTTTCTTTGGGATTTTCTTCCAGGTTTCTTGGTGTTCGATGGTTGAGTTAGCTCTAGATCAGAATCAGTATCTAAGTTGTCATGTCTTTCTTCTTCTAACATTTTTGGGTTCTCCAAGGTTTGGTTGGAGAGAGATTTTGTTGAGGAGTCCCCACTCAAGTCCAAAACTTCTTTTTCTTTTTCTTTTCCTTTGTTGTTCCCTTCTCCTGCCTCTTCTTGTCCCTTTCTATTATTTTCTTCTTGGGATTCCCTAATTTCCTCTACATTTCCTTCTAATTTGAGACTAGCAGATCTATTGTGACTTGATTCTCCTTTTTGTGGAGATGTTGGTCATATTTATTTTGGATCTGGGGTTTTTTCTCGTTGACTCTGAGTCGGGATGGACTAAGTTTTTCCATTTTTTTTTTCTCTTTGGTTGGTTCCAACTATCTTGTTTTGGATCTTGGTCCTGCGTGTCCTTGGCCCGAGGGCATGATTTGGAAAAATGACCATATTTGCAACAAGCTTTGCATTTGAAGGGGATTTTCTCGTAGTCCAGTTGTTGTATGTATGACCTACTGTCTAGATTCAGTTGTATTCCTTCAGGGAGACATTTTTCCATATCTACTTCCACACATAGCCTAGCACAATCCTGTAGGCCCTCTCGTGGTTTAGCATGATCAATATACTTTCCAAGGGTGTTTCCTATGTTTCTTATAGTTTCATCATTCGAGCAATGGAGGGGAAGAAAAGGCAATCTTACCCAGACTGGGACTGCTGAGGATATATCATTTTCTGGGCTAAAGTCAGGAGTCCACTTATTTAAATACCCCTATGAAGTAAGGTCCACTTCGAAGAATCAGATCTCTATCTTCATTTTTTTCAAACATAAAGGCAAAGAACCCCTTACCACACAAGGCTGGTGACATTTGTCCCTAGATCAGTTTGCGCCAGTTCGCTTCCAGCCAGAGGTGCATGGATTTTAGGGATGGACACAATCTAGTAAATTGATCGATCAATCCTCTGTTTTCCATTCTAAGAGCCAAGGGCTGCGTTGAGGGAGCGAAAACGGTCACCTTAAGGATTTCAGCTGCTTTTTTAACAAATCTTGAGGGGGGGGGGCTTGGGGACTTTGGCATAAGACAAAATGAGGGCCTAAAAGGCCTGCAGATCTGAGGAAGAGGATCCCAGGGGTAAATCCTCTCCCTCAGAGGGAGCCATTAAGGCTCTGACGCCCTCAACCGTTAAACCCTAAATTGCAGAGTCGTCGTCGCGATCAGAGCCTCTGTCGCAACCAACAATGTTTTGTGCACGTAAATTGTTATCCCATACATCAACATCATCTTATTATTATTATATTATAGAACTCACCACGTCCAAGCCACCTCCTCTTTTTTTCTCATTAATTCACTAGCAGACACAATTTTCCTATTGTGCTCATTGTTTAACATCATTATCCTTAGTATATCGGTAATGTTTACATACACATTCTTCTCCTAATATTATTTTTTTCTTATTCAATTTCTTCATCCTTTGATATATTGTATGGTATTCATATTTGAGGTGAAAGCATTTATATTTATAATTGAAACTATATGTATTTATTTGATTTGCAATGATAAGACTAATAATTAAAATTAAAGTATGGTGACTTTCTACATTATCACCTACCTATCTTTTTGTACATCAACATCATCTAATTACTATATTATATAACTCACCACAAACACAAACATAATTAAGCTTTTACATATTTCACACCCCATCCAATCTAATCCACCTCCTCTCTTTTTCTCATTAAGTCAGACACATTTTTCTCAGTAATATTTCTTTGATTCTTGTTTAATGGTTAAGAACATGTGTTTCCTCTTAAGAGGTCACAGGTTCAAATCCAGAGGGGGGTAGGGTATATGTATACCTTCATAGACTTTACCAGTCCAATCACTGGGTGGAGGGGGGTCCCTTGTCCCACAAACAAGGGGGTCTCATACACCAATTTGGTGTGCTGGCTTGGTCGTGACCTTAAAAATAGATTATTATTATTATTATTATTAATATCATTATCCTATAGTATATTAAGCTTTTACATATTTCACATCCCATCCGATCTAATCCACCTCATCTATTTTTCTCATTAAGTCAGAAACATTTTTCTCAGTAATCTTGCTTTGATTCTTGTTTAATATCATTATCCTATCGTATATTGGTAATGTTTACATACATATTCTTCTCCTTCTCCTTGTTCAACATCTTCTTCATATTTATATTTGACGTGAATTGACGTGAAACTTATTAACTATTCTGCATATTGTTACATTTATGCTCGATTTCTTTTGAAATAATTGAAACTCTTACTTTTCAAGTCTGTCTTACTCTCACCTACTCTTACTTTTGAAATATTTGAAAGGTGCAATCCAAACAACCCGTGACTTTAAAGATAACGGAGAAGTAATGTGCAATCCAAACATTCATCAACAACTCTCCAATGACCCCAACCCAAAATGGCACATAAACAACATCGTATTGTTGTCTTCGCTATTAAATGAATTTTGGCATCTCACGGTGAATGAATGGTTGCTTAACATTTCCCTGACATCCCAAGTTAGGATAATTGCAGGCGAATATGTGGGTGGGGGGGGG
>JZKD02S2188906.1:112606-129895 GCA_000966675.3 Picea glauca | reverse complement strand
CACATATGTGGGTGGGGGGGGGCATTAATATAAAAATCTTATTAAGATTTTTATATTAATGCCCCCCCCCACCCACATCAGTTTTCAACAATGATATTAAATATTTGCCGGCAAAGGAATTGAGATGTATCAAACTAGTTTCTTTACTCATGGGAGAAAATAAGGGATTGAAAGAAATTCCAGAAGCATTTTTCATCAACCTCACCTCTTTGAGGGTATTGGCTATTGATGACCTATCCATGCAGGTGAATATCAGTTATGGGAAATGATATTAAGTCTTTGCCGGCTAAGGAATTGAGATGTCCCAATCTAGTTTCTTTAGTCAGGGGAGAAAATATGGGATTGAAAGAAATTCCAGAAGCATTTTCCCTCAACCTCACCTCTTTGATGGTATTGGATATTCATCACATATCCATGCGATCATTGCCATTATCATTGTGGCAATTGACACGACTTGAATGGCTCTGTTTAGCTTTCACTGAGATTGAAGATATACCTGAAGAGATAGATAATCTTTCATATTTTCAATTCTTGTATCTTAATCATTGTAAAATATAAAATCGTTGCCTTCTCGAAGCATCTCAATCTTCAGGGTTGTAATTCAGTGGTAATCCCTGATGAGATTAGGAAGCTTCCAAACTGTGAGATTGTGCTTAAAAATGAATAATTTACGGTAACTCAAATAAATACAAATTCTGGTTTGTGTCATTAGAAGTTGATGATTATTTTTTAAATGCGTTTCAAATATCTTTTCAGTAAGATTTGTTTTATTTTAATTTGTAAATAATTTATTATATAATATATGAAAAATTAAATTTTAATAATATTTTTTAATTAACAATTTTAAAAATAAAAAATATTTTTTTCCCAACAACATTTTTTAATAATATGATTTCAATTAACAAGTCCTTGGCCTTGGCCTTGTCCTTTAGGATTTCTAGTAGCCTCCCTTTTGTCTTGTTCTTATGGCTTTCACTTGATTGTCCTCCTAACCATTTTGTCTCGTTCTTATGGCTTAAGCATATTCCAAGATCCTCAAAACCAAGTTTAAATTTTTGATATAAGATAATATCCAAGATTCAATTCAGTGTAGCCTTAGTCATTTGACCTTTCATATTACATGTGGTTTCCAACTCCATTCATACCTCTCACAATTTCAAGGTTGGATATTTTCGACATAGTGCTTGGTATGATTTAGATTGTAAAAACATATTTCAGATTAGTTAAATATATTATAAAGTATAATATTTTTGAAATTAATGTTCATATTTTGAATCTATATGATCATTTATAGAAAGAAAAAGAAACATTATTTTCTTAACAAGTACAAAAGTGCAGAGCAATTATCATTATAGATCAACTTCATTTCAATTCAATTTATTTTTAAGAATATTCCTCTTAGCTAAGAAATATTGTGTATAATTGTTGATCCCATTATTCAATTTGTCTATGGTCCAGTCTATGCAATGCACGTAACCAACCATACATTCGAGTCAATTCGAGACCCTCTCCCTATCACTTCTTTCTTGACGATTTGATTCAATCTAATGAGTTCTATGACATACATGACCTCTACATTGAATTTTTCAAATATTCTCCCAAAGTCTTAGCAGTGAATGTGGTAAACTTATCAAACTACATTGTGTCCCATGGCTTCCAACCATCCTGGACATCCCACATTATTCATACAATTTGATATGTTGTGCCCAAGCAAAACACGGTGGGACAACAAAGTTAACAAAATGAGTCAATCTTTGTTATGGGAAAAACATATGAAGTTAGACTACTTAAGAAAACCAAGAAATAAACATTATCATGCCTCCCACTCTTATTTATACTAATTATATCTTCTAAAGAACATTCTTGATGAATATATTTCTAGAAGCAGAGGCTTCTGTTAGGTCGTCTTACATTGACTTGTGCATATTTATTAAATAGGCCTTATTAACTAATGTCGGCCTTTATTACATGGAAAATTTATTATTCTATCTATTTGAGGGATTAGGGAGGTTAGGTTCCTAGCATGCCCTCCCCCTTAAAAGGAGCCTTGTCCTCAAGGCTTGAGATGGGAAAATTTCTGCAAAATAGTAGCTGACTTTGAGGTGACATCTTCTAGTGGAGTATCCTTCCATTAAACTAACACTTCCTGGATGGTGCGCTAACGAAGACAATGCTCTTATTGGTCCAATATGGCTTGTGGCTGCAACCACATGGAACCTTCTTTGTCCAACTATGGTAGAATGGTCTGAGCATGGCACTTGGTGCCAATCACTTTCTTCACGAAGGAGACATGAAAAACAATATGTATCTTGGAGTTGCTAGGAAAAGATAATTAATAGGCCATCGATCCCACACATTTGAGAATAGTATAAGGACCATAAAGTTTGTGGGCTAGTTTTTGACAATGTTGATATTTGATCGAAGTCTTCTTGTACAGTTGTATATGGAGAAACACCTGGTCCCCTTCAACAAATTGATGTTTAGAATGACCATGATCTACTTGTTGCTTCATGTGGTTTTGAGCCATGACCATTTTTTCTTTGAGAGTATATAGAATGGTCACGCGGGCTGTGAGATTGCGGTCAACCTCTCGAAACTTGGAGACACCCGACATGTATGGGAGAACTGATGGTGGCTTATGTCTGTAGATTGTTTCAAAGGGAGTCATGTGAGTGGTTGTATGGTAAGAGGTGTTATACCACCATCCATAAAAATTTGAGCCATTGTAGATGTTGTGAATGGGTTTTGAAGAGAAAATAAATGAGCATATTTTGAGAGACGATCCACTACCACAATGATGACTAACTTATTTGTTGATTTGGGTAATCCCACAATGAAATCCATAGAAACATATGTCCAAATAGTAGGTGGAATCAGAAGCGGTTGGAGTGTGCCAGGAGTTTTGACAGTCTCTGCCTTATTGCATTGACATATATCACATTCTGCCATGAAGGTGCGGTCGTCCTATTTCATACCATCCTAGAAGAAAGAACATTTGACCTGTTCATAAGTTTTGGTCAAACCTGAATTCCCCGCAATAGGAGAAGCATGAAATTCAGAGAGCACCTTGGAATTAAGAGCCAACTATTTGATTAAATATAGGCAACCTTTATAGAAAAACTCTTCATTGTGTGAAGATTACCCTAGAGCAGCTTGGGGATCTTATTGCAGTTTTTGGACGAGGATGAAGATTTTGGGGTCGTGCAACCATTCCTAGCAAACAACCTAAAGCCAATTAGCGACAATAATTGAGAAGGAAAAGAGGAACCATTCTTCTTCATGTTTACTGGAAAGAGCATCAACCACCACATTTTATTTACCCTTTTTGTAAATGATCTCACAATCCTATCGAAACAACCTGGTCACCCATTTTTGTTTCTTTGGGGATGAAATGTATTGTTTCAGGAAGTACTTGAGGCTTTGATGGTTCATTTTAATTTGGAAGCATTGTCCCAATAGATAAGGGCACCATAGATCCACTGCATGAAAAATAGCCATCATTTATTTCTCTTAGATAGATTTTCCCAAATGTCGCTCTCACAACTATTTACTGGTGAAATCCAAAGGGAATCCATCTTGCATGAGGACTGCTCCTACCCCTCTCCATGATGCATCACATTCCAAAGCAAAGGTCTTGGTGAAATCTGGTAGGGCCAGTACAAGAGTAGTTCACATAGCTTCCTTCAAGGCTTGGAAGGATTAGTCTATTGATGGAGTCCAATTGAAGGCATTATTTTTAAGGAGATTTTTTAGGCGGGGCACAAATTTTCCATAATTTTGAACAAAATTGCGATAATAGCCCATTAAGCCCAGGAAACCATGTATACTTTTAAGAGTTTTAGGGCGAGGAAAATTCCACATAGCTTCAATTTTCTTATGATCCACCCTTACACCATCCTTGCCAACAATATGACCTAGGTACTCAACTTTAGAGACACTGAAAGCACATTTAGATTGTTTGAGGAAAATTTTGTGCTTGGAAAGGAGATGGAGAAATTGATCTACATGGGTGAGATGGGCTAGCCATGTTTTGCTATAGATGATAATATCATCAAATAAAAATAACACAAATTTACGGAAGAAAGGATGAAAGACATGATTCATGATACTTTGAAAAGTGGAGGGGGCATTACAGAGACCAAAGGGGATGACCAAGAACTCATAGTAGCCCTCATGAGTGTGAAATTTCGTCTTGGGTATATCTTCCTCTTTTATATGTACTTGGTGGTAGCCAGAATAGAGGTTGAGTTTAGGAAGTTATTGAGCCCTAATGAGTTCATCCAGAAGGTCATATATGACGGGAATGGGGATTTTCCCCTTGATCTTAAGTTTTTTGAGGGAACGAAAAATCAAGACACATGCGCCAAGTGCCTTCCTTCTTGAGGACCATAACAATAGGAAAATAATAGGGATTGGTACTAGGACAAATAACACCTCCTTCCAATAATTCGTGGAAAATTTTCTCAATTTCATTTTCTTGAAAAAAGGGATGACGACAAGGAAAAACATTAGGAGGAAGACTGGTTGGTATTAAAGGAATGGAATGATCATGGTTGTCGCCAGAGGGGGGAAGGCCTTGGGGGGTTCGGAAAATAGTGTGATGGCATGAAAGGATAGCTTGAAGGTGGGGGTGTACTAGGGGAGTCTCAATTACTTAAATGGAATGGAGTTGGGAAATGATGCCAAAATGACCTTTTTCTAGTAACTTTTCCATGCAATGGGAATTGATGATCTCTAGAGATCCCACAGTAATGTCTTGTAATTTATACTATTGGCCTTCCCATTGGAATTGCATGGTTATGTCCTTAAAATACATGTATATGGGTCCTAGGGTGTGTAACCATTCTGCACCAAGATCAATGCCACAACCACCCATGTCAATAGAAAACATGTGAGATTTCAGGTTATACTGACCAATCTGTAAGTGCACATTTTCACAACGCCCTCCACATTTCATGGAACCACCATTCGAAATCATGATTTGAAAATTGTTGACAAAACATATACAACAATCGACTGCTTAGGCAAGGAGACGCTGAATGAAATTATGAGTGTTTCCACTGTCAACTAGGATGATGAATTTCCCATGCTTAATGTAACCAATCAATTTGAGGGTTTGAGGAGAAGAAAAAACAGCGAGAGCATGTATTGAAATCAATGGTTCAACTTCAAGAGGATCAGAGGGTGGCATAATATCATCAGTTGGGGGTAGCACTGCTTCAAGTGAAACCTCAACATATTCATCAGAAACATCCTCAAAAATGACCATGAAAATTTTATGTTCTTTACACTTGTTCCTTGGAAAGTATTTATCATCACAATTATAGAAAAGACCCATGAGTTGAAATTCAACCATTTATAGTTGTGTTAACTTGTGGATATTTAGAGGAGTGACCTGAGGGGTAGGGGTGTTGGGTTTAGGGTGAGGGACAAAAGTGTTTTTTTTGCTCTGGGCCAAGCTGACCTGTTATGCCTCCTTGTAATGCTTAGTGGATTCCAACCAAGTATGAGGGAGATCCATGATGACCTGGGTGTGAATTTCATCCTTGATGCCACTGTTAAAGCATTCCCTAAAGAAAAAATATGTCATTCCCTCCATTTGGAAAGCTAAGTGCTCAAAGGAAGCAATACAATATTCCATTGTTCTAGACTATTTCAAGTTAGTCAAACATTCTAAATGGTGGGTTTTCGTGTCAAATTGTTCATATAGCTCTACAACAAACTGTTACCAAGAAACATACCCTTGGCATGTAGTGCAATGCCACTGCCACCATTTCCATATTTCTGGATCCAAATAGAGAATTCCATAACGAATCTTGGTTAACTCATTAATGATACCATGCAGGGAGAAATAGTTTTCCATCTAAATATCCCATACTTGTGGATATGATCCATCACATATGTTGACCTTTACTTTGGGGAGATGAGGGTCATGGGGTAGGGAGTTGGAATGAGAGTTTAGAGGATCGCTGGAGTCAACATCTTCAGTATAGAGAGGTGGGTCAGAGGAGGAAGGACCCAAGAATTTGTTCATGAATCGATTGAGAGTGGAATGAAATTCAACAATTTGTCTACTGAGTTGGGCTTGGATGTGGTCTATTTTTGCATGAAACTTTTTTGTTCCCTTTACTGCAGAACATACAGTAACATACCCAGTAGTCAACTGAGCTATACCACATAAATTTACTCTTTAAACTGCATGCAACTAAAACATATACACACAACATTCTTACAGAAGCTTTACATATAAACATAAACAAACAATTACTTTCTGTAACATATGACTTTTATACTGAAATAACAGTAACTACAAATATGCAGCATTTACAGGGAATTACCCATAAACATACAGGCAATTATAATCACATATATGATAAACCGTAACATAGGTGTGTACATAACAAAGCAGCATATCATTTTATCATACAATTGGTACTTATCTTAGAAAGATTGTCACCAACTGCGTACATACGTCCACAAACCTCCCAGCCATAGACTACATTGTTCATCACTCTCAACAGTGATTCACCCCCGAGATGGGACTGAACTCCACCTAAGGAAAAGGGTTCCTATCCAGGCTAAGGCTCATGGGAAATAGGAAAGACTATATCTCAGGTGCTCACTCAACTAACAGCCTACAACCTATCATTCCCCACATGCCTGTCCCACCCAAGGAAGTGTGTCCATTCTCTGATCAACGGTCCCTCGGCTACCCCACTTCCCTTCCAGGGCTTCAGCAACAGGCCAGAGCAGAAGTCTCAGAGCATTGTAGTTGCAGTTTAGCACCTTCGGGAATCAACCCCCAACAATTCTCTCGCTCAGAGAATTGCTCACTGGCCGGAAAACCCGCTTCTTGAATCCCACTCCAAGCTAACCAGGTACACCAATCGAAAAGGGCTATGGAAACAGACTCTCGAATGGTGAAATGGCTGTCTCAAGGATACCGGAATGCATGAGTGAAAATGGTCATGGAGTCATTGACTTGATAACTCAGTGTGGAAAGAATCACTGTGAACTCTTCATGGAAGTGATGGTGAGAATGATGGTCAGGCTGCTGTAATGTATCCCATGAAAAAAATCACCAAATGAGATAAGTCCCCCCCACGATATGAATGCATGTCCCCAACTTGACACTTGTCATATCGGAAGTTACTTTGGTCCACTTGTCTCCAACTTTAGAACTTAGGATAAAATAATTATCCATACATTATGCTTTAGGAAATATTAATATAATATTCCCTTGACTTTTGGCCCTCCCTTTCCCTAACTGGTGAGGTTCAGTCCCCCATCTCTTTTATCGTGGTCGGTCTGCACACGACGATGTATTTTATATTAATCATGAGTCATGTACAAAGTAGGCGCATTTCCCTTTGACATCTAGGCATTCCGTCTTAATACCAAAACATAAGCATCCCAGCGTTTTAATAACCGGCTCACCAGCCTATAACACATATCATATACACAAGGCTCGTTATCCTTCATACTACGCACACCTTAGTTACTGCGTGTGGTATCCTGGAATGTGCATATTACATCATTTTACTACGCAGTTCATGCACGCACAATGCCACATGACGTGCATTACCAAATAAGGTCAAAACAACTCACCAACTTAAGTACATTTATACTATATTTACAATTGGGTTCGACCGAGGGATATTACACTAACCCTAGGAGATGAAACACCAAAATTCATGTGGGCCCTGCTGGGGTAAGTTAGTACATTAACTTCTCGAGGTTGTAACTTTTGCATACAATCTTCGTTCTAGGTGCGTGATAGCTTGTTGGAAAGGTATTTTCCAGAACTACACATTATGCCATCAAACTCTGACTCCATCTATAGTTTGACTCTGGAAAGAAAAAAAAACATTGTTTAGAGCCCCAAAATGGCCCTGGAAGTAACGAAAGATGTACTGACATGAAGACTTCCAAAATAAGATACTTTTCTTCCCCCCTAATGCCAAGTTGAGCCATTAGTTGGTAGAATTCATTAATATAACTATGAAAAATTGGATCTTACCATTTCCTTAGCTRYTGCYATTTATTATACTATTGTTCATGATATTTRKATGGATAAAACTCAATTCTAACATGTTTGAAAAACTACTTCCATGTTTTTATGGATTCTCCATCTTCGTCCTTCTTTTTTGATAGATTTTCCCACTAGTAGGGTACATTAGTCAACATCTTCAAAGTTGCAATGGTGACTTTCTCACCCTCAAAATAATTATTCATAGAGATTTAGGACTCTAATTGATGTACCTAATTGTCTACTGATTTGGCATTAATATTTCCTTCTAAGTTGCATTTTTTCTTCAATCCATTCACAACAATTTCTTGTTCAGAAGTCTTATCTTTTGAGAATATTAAATTGTTGTGAGATTGGGCATGAGACTGAGAGGGATACATTTCTATAGATTTCCCTTCATACACAATCGATGATATTTATTCTTCTCATCGATCATAATTTAACCAATCAAAATAAATATAAACCAATTAAAATAATTATATTTAAAAATGACAATTAAAAAAATATATAATTCAAATTTACTNGTTCAGAAGTCTTATTTTTTGAGAATATTAAATTGTTGTGAGATTGGGCATGAGACTGAGAGGGATACATTTCTATAGATTTCCCTTCATACACAATTGATGATATTTATTCTTCTCATCGATCATAATTTAACCAGTCAAAATAAATATAAACCAATTAAAATAATTATATTTAAAAATGACAATTAAAAAAATATATAATTCAAATTTACTAAATTCAAAGTTTGAATTTAATATATTGAATAAATTCTAACTTAAAACCAAAAGAATGAAAACAATACCCCTTTCCTATTGTAGGGGTAATAAATGTGATGGGGTATGCAAATATTCAATGACTAGTTCAAGAATAGTGTAAAGTATTAATTTTGATTGAATAACTATACCATGTTGATGTTTCTTTTATTGTTATTCATAATTGAATAATATTATTTAAAATTTCTATGAGTTAATTTAAATTATATATTTCACAACTTTGTTAGGGAATCTGAAATGAAATGCATGGATGATGTGTAGAAACATTGCCAATTTTGAGTATTATTACAAGTAGGACACTTATATTAACCAATTCATATGTTAACTAAAAGTAGACCACTTATATTAACTAATTCATAGGATAGTCAATGTTAGATGAATATGGATTCTTAGCTTTGTTTTAGGAGACAATTTCAGTTTGGTATTACAATGAAGTCTTACAATATTAATTTCTTTAATGGTTAAAATGTGGTACATAGGATATTTATAACTTATATTGGGATATTTTGAGTTATATGACAAGTATCTTATATATCTTAACCCACAAATCAATTAGTATAATTTATTTTTTTAATGTTTTCATGGTTTATGGATTTATTTAGTAAATGTAAGATATAGAATGTATATTTGTGTGAGATTAAATAATACTTTAATTTAAATTTAATGAACATTATTTATTATATGATATTTAAGTTTTGAGTTAAGATTATGAAACACATTCTTTACAATTTTGATGTGAATTTTTATAAGATATAAGATGTGTGATTTTGTTCTTTTTTTAATATTCTTCACTTTATAAAAAAAACCTTAAAAAGGTAGATCTCCTCATATTACTAAGTCAAGGCTCAACAAATTTTACTTCAATTTTTTTTATGATTCCCATTTAAAGTACAACATTATTCCAATACCAAACTTTTCAAGTTATATAGATTTCCAATAACATATCTTACTTTCAAACTCTTAGTAATTTCAATTAAAAAGAGAATTATAACTTACCAAAAACCATCAAACTTTGAGAAGATAAATACACTTTTTGCTAAAAATGTTATAAATCCCTCCAACTTATATATATGTTTGTTTTGCAATAATAAAACCAACAATAAAATATAAATAAACATCACCTTTTACATTCTCACCTCCATATCTTTTTGTACATCAACATCATCTTTTTTTTTAACAAAATCTAGCAAAATTTGTATTAGTTGTGTGTAAGAATCCACTGATGTTACAAAAAAGGTGTATGTATAGACCATCGAGTTTTCCCTCTTAGAGAGAGGATTTTACAAGAGTGGGGATTGAAATTGGAACAGAGTTTGAAATGTCCCCCTTGCTTTTCAAAATTTCTGAAAGTAGAATTCCCCAAATAGCTCCGGAAATAGATACTGTTGATGCAGATTATAGGAAAAAACATTAAGATTCTAAAACTTAGTTACCCTTTTCTATTTTGATGTGTTGCATGTCCACCATGTTTTTTGGGTGCGACTCGTTTGGATCAGGGATTTGGTTGACTAAGTTTGACTGTGCATGCCTTGAATTCTCCTGCTGCTCTCCCGAATTGCTAAGTTACATTTGAATTCTCCTGCTGCTCTCTCGAATTAATATTTCCTTCTAAGTTACATTTCTTCTTCAATTCATTCACAACAATTTCTTCTTCAGAAGCCTTATTTTTTGAGAATATTAAATTGTTGTGGGATTGGTGTAACACCCTGTTTCCCCTAGGTTGTAAAAATAACTATACTGGCCAAGAAATATGGCAAACTCAAAAATGTGAATGTGTGATGTGAATGGACCTTGTGAAAAAGGTCGATGAATGTGAATAAATTTATGAATATATATTGCAAGACTGCTGAGAGGGGATATGCTGAAAAAGAGACCACGATGGTTGAAGAAAGGTGGTGGAAGGCACCTGGAATGGTGGCGTTAACTTCCACCAAAACCAATATCGTATTTGGACTTCACTGGCCCAGAGAACCAAGAACGGCTTGCTGGCCCGAAATAAATTACTCGCAGATTCGTAGGTGGCTGACTCCTCATGCGTAATGAGGGATGGGGGTAAACCGCCCATCCGTAGGGTCCTCAGACTTGACCACCGCGAGGGAGATCGTGCCACACGCAACCTCGCTAGAAAGGAAAAAGGCAGGAAGAGTGTGCGATCATGGGCAGATGTGAGGGAGGAGGAATGAAGAAGAACTTTGGAAAAATACAGAGTGAGTGATAGCAGAGAAGGGGGAGAGTAACCCTCATTCTCGGTCACTGGAAAACCGAGACGCAGTCTCATAGGATTGTGGTCTCATATTGTGGGTGGCTAGTGGTAAATCTATTAGGAGTCATTGAGCCTACGGTTGGGGGGAAACGAGCACCCCTGTCAGCAGTTGCAATCACATCTGGTGTTATTTTTTGATAAGTGTTTTACATCTTGCATCTTGAAATTTATATGCTGACATGTATGCTCATAGTCTGTGAAGTTTTATGAATGGTTTGAGTATAAGATTGTCTGTGTAGTATTTTGATTTCAGAAATGGTGGTTGCATGCTTATAATGGAAAGACTACATATGTCTTATGTTTTATAAATCGCTATTTATATGCATACCGATCTAATTCAGACTTCAAGTCTGCTTTTGGGAAATCTATGTCCATTATTCATCCCCAGGAATACTCAGAATAGATCTCTCCATAGAGATACCCTTCTTGGACAGCTTACCAAGAACCTGGAAAAGGATTTGAAGGTGCAAGTCTTAGTAACCCTGTACGAGGAAGAATGATCCTCTTGAAATCCTGAAATAGCAACGTAGGGATAGGTATCGATCAATGGACAAGACCTCGTTGAAAGATCTGTGGTCATTCATGACTGTTAGATTGGAGGAAGAAATGAGGGTGTTACATGCCTTGACCCTTTTCCTTTATCTTCATGAGTAGCGAAGAAATCGGGACCGTAGATCCCCAAGGTCTATGGGAGTATCTGGACCACTGGTTTTTCCACGTCCAGGGAGCAGTGGGAGAGTGCACAACGTGGGACAGATCTGAGCCGTCAGATCTTAGTTAGAAAACCCGATAGTCGTTGGATCTGTTAGGAGATGCATGAGGGTTAAGCCCTCGTGAACAGGGGTGAAAGTCTTGAAAGAGGAGTCAGTACACAGTGTGGGACAGATCTTAGTTAGAAAACCCGATAGTCGTTGGATTTGTTAGGATATGCATGAGGGTTAAGCCCTCGTGAACAGGGCGAAAGTCTCGAAAGAGGAGTCGGTACACAGTGTGGGAAAAATCTGAGCCATCAGATCTTAGTTAGAAAACCCGATAGACGTTGGATCTATTAGGATATGCATGAGGGTTAAACCCTTGAGGACAGGGGTGAAAGTCCTGAAGGAGGAGTCGGTATCGGGGATTCAGAATTCAGGATTTCGTAAGTCCTGATGACAAGAGATCGGGACACTCCATGGTGGAAGTCTCAAAAATAAATCTGGACTGTCCATCTGTGAAGGACACGTGGCGGATATAGAGAGTCCATCGATGTTTCGGATACCAGGGATTCAAGTTGACAAAGGATTTGTGTCACCAGTGGTCGCAAGTCGCGAAATCATGAAACAATATGGACCATTCATCCATGAAGGACATGTGGCGGAGATCAAGAGTCCATCGGTATTTCAGATACCAGGGATTCGAGTTGACAAAGTATTTGTGTCACTTGGAGTCGCAAGTCGCGAAATCGTGAAATGATGAGGACCATCCATTTGAGGGAGGACACGTGGCAACAATCCAGGATTTTGGGAGAATCCCAAAAGGAGGAGTCCATCAGGATTTCGCAAATCAGGAATCCGGGAATCCCATTGACAAGAGTTCGGGCTCTCGTATTGATAAGTCCCAAAGGGAATAAGACTGCGTTCTTATGAGAAGTGGTCATACAGACCCAGGCATAGCCCAGGGGGCTAATTGTTGATTGAAGCCTCTTTGACAGTTCGACATTCAGGGTTTGCAGAGCTGAAAGTCTCGACTCGCTCATATCACTGAGTCATGAAATGAAAAAAGGCACCTAGTTGTTTGGCCTGTGATCATGATCAACGATCACATGGAGGTGGAAAAAGGGGAGAGCTAGCCTGTGCTAAGTCCCATAGGACTTCAGGGATTCTGAACCTCGATAAATTGACGAAAATTTTGATTTTCGTAGTGGGTGTGTTACAAATTTATATCAGAGCATGGTTACAACACTTGGCCTGCTTAGGCTCAGGTACGAGCCACGTAAGAAGATATTGTTATCTGCGTTTTCTCTTTAAGGAGAAGGATTGCAAAATGAAATTGTAATATGGGAATTTTTCTGTAACCCCTCTATTAAAATAATAACTACTCTTATAGGAATAGGGATGCACTGATCGTTATCACTGATAAGATCTGAGTGAAAATGACAGAGGTGGAATAAATTGTGCTATGAAGCTGCACAAGTCGGACAAGGGACATGAACTGCATTGTCCTTTTTTAGTGTTATGATGGCTACCTACTAAAGTAGGTAGAGTCTCTTGCAATTGAGATGGCTGGTTAGATAAGGATTAAGACCCAAATGAAGAACTCCTTCATGATTGGGAAATCTAGTAGGGACTGGCAAGATCCTTAGAAAGTTATGATCACTGTATTATTAAGAGACTAAACCCTGAGCATATAATTCCTCATGATTGAGAGGACTGGTGAAAATATGAATTATGTACTGGGTATAAATAAATATAAATATTGACTAACAACCAGCATTTTATTTTCCTTTTGCACGCAAGAGGAAGATCAACCGCATGAAATTATCAACACATAGTATGGTGACTCACCATGAAGTGGGGGAAGGCTCCCACAATAGAGATGAAGAGTCTAACGAAAGGAGGGCAGTAGGGACCCCTCTAGATCTAGCCGAGACTGTAAGGAGTCTCATGGTCGAATTACAAAACTACAAGGCTGACAATGAAAGGACGATGAAAGAACAAGAAAAGCAAATAGAAATTAACGCAGTTTTACTACAGAGTTTATCCGATCTACAAAGACAAATGCAACATGAACCTGAAACTCAGAAACATGGTCATATCAGTNATATCAGTGGCCACACTGAGAGGAGAACCTCAAAAAAGGTCCACCCCAGAGGTAAAGGACAAGCGTCGGAGGATTCCTCTGAGAAGGAAGCTGGCGATTCAGAAGGCTCTTCTAGCAGTAGAACCAGTTCCTATTCCCAAAGGAAACAGAAGAAACAAAAGTCTTCCAAAGGTCAAAAATTTGAAGAATTCAGAAAAGACAAACCACCCTCCTTCGATGGTGAAATAAATAAGGGAGAGGAAGCAAAGGCCTGGCTGCTTGGACTAAAGAAGTATTTCAGAGTCCATGACTTTTTAGAAAATATGAAGGCTTGAGTGGCCACCTTCAACTTAAACAGAAAGGCTTCCATTTGGTGGGAAGACCTTAAGAATGTGAAAGGGGTTCGCGAAGAGGACATGTATTGGGAACGGTTTGAGAAGTACTTCTGGAAGAAGTATCTGTAGAAAAAATATTTCGACAAAAAGACTAAAGAGTTTATGAACTCAAACTGGGACAACTTACTATAGAAGAATATGTCAACAGATTCCTTGATTTGTTGAGGTATGTACCTTATATGAAAGAAAAAAAGGCAAAGGTGCAATGCTTCATCAGTGGGCTACCCAAGGACTACCGGAATAGAATTGAATTTGATGAGCCAAAGACCCTAGAAAGCACTATTCGAAAGGCAACCTATTGTCATGAATAGTTTGGACATCAAGCAGAACCTTGTGAAGGATGGAAACATAAGAATAGTTAAAGATTTCATAAAAAGGGAATTAAATCCCCAGGATTTAAGAACTATAAGAAGAACCCAAGAATGACCTTCCCATCCTAGAGTATGCACCAGCAGAATTTTCCCTCCTTGAGCGAAAATAAAACTTCTAGACCCATATTAGTGAAGACTGATAACCCAAAGAGAGAACCTTTGAAATGTTGGGGTTGTGGGGAAGAACATCTATTGAGAGATTGTCCACACTAACAACAGAATAGTCATAGGATTTACAACATTCAGGAATCTACCACAGTCAATGATGTGGCCAGGAGTGTGACACAAATTTATGCAGCCTTGGATAATAACCAAGCTGACCACCAAGCTTCAATAGTGGAAATAGAAGGTATGATTTCCAACCATCTACTGTCTGTTTTAATTGACCCTGGTTCAAATTTGAGTTATATAGCCCCTAAAGTTGTTGATAAGTGTAAACTACAGCCACAAAAACATACCAAGCCATGGTTGGTACAGTTATCCACTAGCACCAAAAGGAGGATAGCAGAGGTCATACCAGCCTGCCAATTAATGTTGGGTGAATTCCCCACCCAAGCAACCCTTAACATATTACCCCTGGGATCATATGATCTGTTGATTGGTATGGACTGGTTAGCCACCCATAAAGCCAGACTAGACTGTTACCATAAAACCTTAGAGTGTGTAAGTAAATAAGGGAGAAGAATAACCCTTCAAGGAATCTGAAAACCTGTCTCGGTGAGACAAATATCAGCCCTGCAAATGAGAAAGTATTGTTGAAAGGGATGTCCCCTATATGCAATACAGGTGTTGAAAACAATCGAAGGTGACAAACCAAGCCCTGATGATCACCCTACCCTGAGAGAATACAGAGATGTGTTTCCAGAAGAGGTACCAGGTATACCTCCGAGAAGGGACATAGACTTCTCGATATAACTTGCACCAGGAGCAGTGCCAGTGTCTAGGACACCCTACCAGATGAGCACACCCGAGTTAGTTGAACTCAAGTTGCAATTAAAATAAATGATGGATAAGGGCTATATTTGGCCCAATGTGTCTCCATGGGGAGCACCAGTCCTGTTCGTGAAAAAGAAGGACAGAACCCTTAGACCGTGTATAGATTATAGGCAACTCAATAAGGTAACCATAAAGAACAAGTACCCCTTGCCCAGGATTGATGACTTGTTCGATCAATTGGGGGTGCATCTATTTTCTCAAAGATTGACTTGAGGTCGGGATACCATCAAGTCCGAATCAAGGGTGAATACATCCATAAAACTTCTTTCCAGACATGGTATGGTCACTATGATTTCGTGGTAGTGCCATTTGGGTTAACCAATGCCCCTGCCACTTTCATGTGCTTGATGAAAAATGTACTCAGTAAATTTCTAGACAAATTTGTGCTAGTTTTTATTGACGACATATTAATTTACTCTAAGAATAGAGAAGAGCATGAAGAGCATCTTAGACTTGTTTTGCAAGTGCTAAGAGAACATCATCTCTATGCTAAATTCAGCAAATGTGACTTCTTCCAGAAGGAAATACATTACTTAGGCCATGTTCTCTTCGAAGAAGGAGTAGCAGTAGACCCTGACAAAATCAGGTCTATCATGGAATGACCTACCCCAAAGGATGTTTCAGACATCAGATCCTTTATGGGATTAGCAGGATACTATAAGAGATTTATAAAAGGATTCTCCAAGATCGGTTGTCCAATCACTGCCCTCCATAAGAAGGGGACAAAATTCTTGTGGACATAGAAATGTGAAGAAAGATTTCAAACCCTGAAACATCTACTGACCCATGCACCCGTGCTGAAGATCGCCGATCTAGAAATTGACTTCCTCATGTGCACAGATACCTGTAAGGAAGGGCTCGGAGGAGTCCTTATGTAGAAAGGAAGTGTGATCTGCTATGAATCCCGAAAATTGAACAAGCATGAAGTCAACTATGTGACCCATGATCTAGAGCTAGCTGCCATAGTGCATGCCTTGAAAATGTGGAGGCATTACCTCCTGGGAAGAAAATTTGTACTTATGACAGATCACTATGGATTGTGATACTTGTTTGATCAACCAAAGCTCAATGCTAGACAAGCTAGGTGGATGGCCCTCCTTAGCGAGTTTGATTTCAAAATCAAACACATTAAAGGAAAGGAAAATAGGGTGGTCGATGCCCTTAGCATAAGTATGAAAACAATTCACCTGGCAGTGGTGAGCACATATGAGACAAATGTCAAGGAAAGAATCAGAAATGCACAAGAAACAGATCCCTTCATCCAGACCGTGACCATGTAATTACAGCAAGAACCCGCCGGAGTAAAATATGAAGGCTACCAGATGAGTGAAGGAGGTCTGCTCACTTATAGAAGCAGATTTTATATTCCAGATTGTGACGACTTGAAGAATTTCATTATGGATGAACTACATAAAAGACCCTATTCTGGTCATCCAGGATACCAGAAAATGATCACTGCCACCCGGAGACAATTTTATACCCTAGAATGAAGAAAGACGTAGCCAAGTACTTGGACAAATGCATAGAGTGCCAACAGGTTAAAGCAGAACATTAACACCCAACAAAATTATTGCAACCTTTACCAATCCCATAATGGAAATGGGAAACCATCTCCATGGATTTCATCACTGGATTACCAACCTCAACCAAACAGAACGATGCCATTATGGTAGTGGTGGAT
>JZKD02S2188906.1:88509-112024 GCA_000966675.3 Picea glauca | reverse complement strand
AAAAAAAAAAACTAATATAGAATCAAATGTAAACTCATTGTTATAGTCACTTGATAGGGACTAATACTTTAATAATTGAAACTCCTACTTCCTCTCACCTACTCTACATTTGTTTTCTTATATAGACTTTTGAAATAATTAGAACTCTAACTTTTCAAGACCGACTTATTCTCACCAATTCTTTGAACGGGAAAGTCTACTTGGAAAAAAAAGGGAGAAATCGGGGGCATTGTTCCCTTTAATGAGTGAGCAACAAATTTGTATTTGACTTGCATATCTTTTTAATCTACACAATAAGTGAGAGTGGTGGAGAGTCGTTGATGAATGTTTGACCTGCACATTTATTTGCCCATTTCATGGTGAACGAATGGTAGCTTTGTTAATGATAGAGCCTTCATATATTTCACAATACCTACAAGGTTGGTAATGATTGGTAACAATTTTGATCATGTAATTTGGGTTACAGTTGCTCAATTTTCCATTCTGCAGATGCAAAATGATATTACTTCAACAATTAATTTAGATCTTGTCAATTGTTCCTCTGATATGGGGAAGATGAAGTTGTGTGCATATATGAAGTCTTATTTTTTTTTTTTGGTTTTAGACAACATATTGGGGGCACTCTATCTGAAAGAATTGGGCGTGGAAGTAGGAAATAACAAAGGGAGCAAACTTGTATTCACAACTCGAAATAGAGATTTGATTCGAGAAATGAATGCAAAACAGTTCATGGAGATACAACCCCTACAAAGAAAGGAGGCATGGGAGTTGTATTTGAAAGTAGATTTATAAGACGGCCATGTTCCGGAGGATATAGAGAATATTGTGCCACTGATGGGTAAGGAGTGTAAAGGGCTGCCATTGGCAATAAAGGTAATAGCCTCAACAATGATGGGAAACACCACTTTAGATGAGTGGAAGCTTTCTTTAAAGCATATGAAAAAGTGGATTTAAATTTTCCAGTTACTCATCCTCGAATTAATTGAGAACTGTATCAGTGATTGAGATGGAGTTACGATAGTTTGCCCGGTGCTAATTTGAAAAACTCTTTTCTTTACTGTTCCATGTTGAGTGAAGATGCTTCTATTCTAGTGGAGATGATGGTGCAAGTATGGATCTTAGAAGACCTGGTTAAGTCCAAAGAAGATGTGGACTATGACTATGTATTAAACACCAAGGAGAGCTATGTCAAGTTACTTGAAAATCGTTGCTTATTCCAGGTGAAAGGGGGCGTGATTAGTGTTCACGATGTTGTCCATGACATGGCAATTTATATTGGAGAGAATGAGGAGAATTGTGTATTGAGGGCATGTCAAAGTCTTAAAAATTTCCCTGACATCCCAGCTTCAGATAATTGCAGGCGAATATAAGTTTTCAACAATGATATTAAATATTTGTCGGCAAAGGAATTGAGATGTCTCAAACTAGTTTCTTTACTCGTGGAAGAAAATAAGGGATTGAAAGAAATTCCAGAAGCATTTTTCATCAACCTCACCTCTTTGAGGGTATTGGCTATTAATGGAATATCCATCCAATCATTGCCATCATCATTGTGGCAATTGACACGAATTGAATGGCTCTTTTTAGCTTCCACTGAGATTGAAGATATATCTGAAGAGATAGGTAATCTTTCATATCTTCAATTCTTGTATGTTCACAATTGTAAAAATCTAAAATCGTTGCCTTCTCAAATAGGAGAACTAAAAAATCTGAAGTATCTCAATCTTCAGGGTTGTAATTCAGTGGCAATCCCTAATGATATTAGAAAGCTACCAAACTGTGAAATTGTGATTAAATAAATACAAATTCTAATTTGTATTATTAGAAGTTACATGATTATTTTTTAAATGAGTTTAAAATATCCTTTAGTAAGATTGGTTTTATTTTAATTTGTAAATGATTTATTATATAATGTATGAAAAAATAAATTTTAATAATATTTTTTTAATTAATAATTTTGAAAATATTTTTTTTGCAGACAACAATTTTTTTACAACATAATTTTCAATTATTTTAATTAACAAAGGTCTTTAAGATTTTGTCTAGTTCTTATGGCTTTCATTTAGTAAGATTGGTTTTATTTTAATTTATAAATGATTTATTATATAATGTATGAACAAATAAATTTTAATAATATTTATTTAATTAATAATTTTGAGAATAATGTTTTTTTGCATACAACAATTTTTTTATAATATAATTTTCAATTATTTCAATTAACAAAAGCCTTTAGGATTTTGTCATTTCTTATGGTTTTCACTTGATTGTCCTCCCTCTACTTTTAGTATAATTTAGACATCTGAGTTTATCATTATTAATTTTATTAAATATAGTTTACCAAGCATACTCAAACATCCTCAAAACCAAGTTTAATTTTTTTATATATCATATTCAAGATTCAATTCAGTGTAGCCTTACTCATTTGGCCTTTCATATTTCATGCCTTTCCCACTCCATTCATACCTCTAGCCATCAAGGTAGGACATTTTCTACATACTGCTTGGTATGATTTAGATTATAAAAGTATTTTTGATATTAATTAAATATATTATAAAGTATAAAACTTTGAAATTAAAGAAAATTTAAAGAATTTATAGGATCATTTATAGAAAGAAAAAGAAACATTATTTTCTCAACAAACACAAAAGTGCATAGATATCACCATCATTAACCAACTTCATTTAATCCAAGACTTTTTTGAAGAATCTTCCTCTTAGCTAAGAAATATTGTGTGCAATTGTTGATCCCATTATTAAATTTGTCTATGATTCTATTCTATACAATACACCTAACCAAGCATGCATTTGAGTCAATTCAAGACCCTCTTCTTGCCACTTCTTCCCTGACCATTTGATTATTTGTTCCATCCTTTAGTTTCAATCTAATGAGTTCTATGACATACATGACCTCTACATTGAATTTTTCAAATATTGTCCCAAAGTCTTAGCAATCAATGTGGTAGATTTATTAAACTACATTGTGTCCCATGGCTTCCCACCATCTTGGACATCCCACATTATTCATTCAATTTGATATGTTGTGCCCAAGCAAAACATAGTGGGACAACAAAGTTAACCAAATGAGTCAATCTTTGTTATGGAAAAAACATATGAAGTTAGACTATTTAAGAAAACTAGGAAATAAACATTCAAATAGAATTGATTGGAAGCAATGCAAAACGATACCAATCATATGAAGATGTAAGCCAAGAATTGATAGCGGAGAATCAAAAGGGAAAAAAATTGACATATTGATTAGTTTCTTTAGAATGTTGGTCTTCTAAGTTTGTAAGCAATACCCCAAACAAGGGTGTAATGATTGGAAAAACTCAATTGCAATGACCGAAAGAGGTGAGTTGAATTGAGAGAATCTACAGAAATCGTTTCTACTCATGCTTAGATACATTCATTCATTCTTTATGAATGCTTGGGTATCTTAGCCACTACATTTTAGTTACAAGATAGCTACGTAATTGATTAGAAGACCTAACTACTTCTTGCTATCTATTGATAGGAATAAGAAGATGAAGATACATACGATGTTAGTCCAATGGTGCTTGTCCAGTCTTTATTTACTACTCATGATGTTTTCTGACAAGTTTGACGATGGAATACATCGCAGGAAACCCCCGAGTACTTCCCCACTTCATGGATGGTAAATGGGGTAAACCGTTGGCCCTGATTATGAGGATTAACCCCAAGGAAGAACAATATATTCGAGCACGTGACCTTCTCCGTTGGGGATAGCTTCACGTCTGGCTCAAAACCACTTGAGCTAACCCTTGGGGCTATGATGTTTTTTGACATGTGTTGAATCATCCTTGACATTAGACATGTAGGATAATCGAAAATACTCATCAAAGGATGCATGAGTTGACTCGGTCAAGGAATGTGTGATTCAAATGATTCAAGGATTGACTGTGGGGATTCGATCATAATTTTCAACCAAACAATTGATTGAGAGTAGGTGATAATTGATGGATTCCAATCAAGTCTTTGAATGGATCAAGCATTCCCCCTTAGTTGTAAATGGTCACCATTGCTCACTTATGTAGATGAGGTTGTCTGGGGAMCATTGCYGACTTATGTATATGAGGAAAATTTTGATCCAACTCAATGGTATTGTACCACTTTCCTTGTGATGGGATTTTTCCTTCTTTACCCACTTGAAATAATGGAATTGTTAACATCCTTGTATGACATGCTTACTATCCAAAAATAGTGTCGATTACAAGTGGCTCATGAACATGTAGTTGGATTTCTTCTAGATCTTTAGGCTATAACTTAGTCTATTCTAGCAATGGTGGAAAATAGGGTCAAAGAAAATCCATATTGAATATTGGATGTAAACTTAGGTATGGAAAAATGCTAAGCTTAAGGGAATTTTCCCCAACTTTCTCAASCATGGTATAAGGACCATATCACAAAAGMTYCATCTTCCTATATAGGCCACTGAACCTTTATTTCTTCATATGTAACTAGAATTGATCCCCAATTTGGAATGAATGAGGAATACGATGCTTGTAATGTCAAGCTTTAGCTTTTTCACTACCTCAATGCAACATCTATTTTTCTTGTTTTTGAATCTCATAGACCTTATCTTTGAAATTGAGTGCCTTGTTGATTTCATTTTGTTCATGGTCTGTGTCAAAAGAAATAGGCATTTGATCAACTAAGTCAATAAACTCTAAGGGATAAAATCAATAATAGACTTCAAATGGACTCTTGTCAATTGAACTATGTTGATATCGGTCATAACTATGTTGGATATATGGGTAAATATCATCCCATGTTCTGTGATGATTTTCAATGTGCATATGAACCAATTATACCTCCATGTGATTTACAACTTCAGTCTATCCATATTTGTGAGGATGGAATGTTGCCAACATAAATAGTTGTGTGTCAATTTGCTACTAGAGTGTTTTCCAAAAGATGATAAAAAATATCGAGTCATGATTGGTGGACAGATCCCTGTAAGATATTTTCCAAAAAAATTCAAGAAGGGATAGTTCCAAAAATAAATGATGTATATTGTTTTGACTACATTGGCACAGAGGGAAGTTGAAGGGGCTGTGGAAGCCTCTTTTCATAAGGTTTTCCCCTGTTAGGATTTTCTCATGCACTAGGGTCCAGATGAAGAAGTTGACTTTTGGGAGGGAGTCATGACTCCAGACATTTTTCCATTTTGTTGAATTCTGATGTTCTCTCGTGATGGAGAGGAACATGTTATATCCTTATTTGACTGGGTAGCTGTTTTCCCCCTATCCCTGACTGTCTGCAGTGGTTTTAAGGATGGGGGTTTCCCCTTTCAAGAGAGAAGTCAAACGATGTGCCTAGTTGGTCAAGTGCTCAGGCACTCTTTCTAGGTCCCAATCCTTCCAACTTCCATTCTCGTTCCAGATTGAGATATCATAGAGGGTGTGTTTGTGTGTACCCAACATCCATCTTTTTAACTCCCTATTCTCTGCTTCCAAAGGATTGATATCCACCCCAAAAATTTTGTCTTGCCAAATTCTGATTGTTTTTCCATTTCCCAGGATCCAGGAAAGATGTTCTTTGAAAGAAAGGGTGGTGGCCCTTATTAATTTCCAGATTTGGGAACCTATTTGCGGGATTTGGGGTTTATCCGTGCTTCTGTTTATTTTGTCGAGTCTGTATTTTCTGATGAGAGCCATTTTCCAACAATCATTTTCTCCTGTGACTATTCTCCAGAGGAGTTTAGCTCCCAATGCTAAGTTGGTGACTTTGGGGTCTCTGATTCCGAGGCATCCACTATTTTTGGACAGGGTGACTGTGTCCCGGTTTACCAAGTGGAATTTTTTGTGATTGGATTTTCCTCCTTACCACAAAAATTTATGAATGAGGTGTGCCAATTCTTTTAAGATTCCCTTTGGGGATAGAAGGGTAGATAATTGATAAATTGGGAGAACTGAGAGAACAAATTTGATCAAGACCACTCTTCTTGTTCGATTGAGCCACCTTGATCCCCGTGTTTCCATCTTTTCTTTAATGTTTTGGAGAGATAGGTGACAAAACTCACTCGTGATCGCTTTAATGCAAAGAGGGAGACCCAAGTACTTGAAGGATTTCCAGTCTTGGGTGATGGTGAATCCCATGATTTGAGCAATTCCCGCTTTGATGACTGCAGAAACATTCCAGGCATAGATTTGTCATTTTTCTTTGTTCAGGAGTCCTTCCGAGACTAGAAGGAAGGTATCTAGAACTTGTAGGATTATTCTGGACAAAGTTTTTGAGGCCTCGCTCATGAGGATTGTATCATCCTCAAATTGAGAGTGATTCAGTATTTTAACTCCTTGGGCCATTTTGATTCCTGGAATAGTGCCATTTATGCTTTCCCATTCTAGATTGTGGTTTAAGGATTCTTCCATGATCACAAAGAGTAGGGGGGAGAAGGGGAATCCTTGTCTTAAGCCCCTAGACTCCTTGAAGAAGGGACCAAGTCTTCCATTTAGGAGTGGCACTATCAAGGGGGAGGCAATGCAGGATTTTGTCTAGGCAATGAAGTTTTGACTGAATCTAAATTTTTCCAGAACTCTAAAGAGGAAATTATCTTCCACCCTGTCGAAAGCATTTTCCATATCCAATTTTATAGCCATGCCTGAGTCTCCTCGAGAGTTGCTGGTGTGGATTTCCTCTTGAACCAAAATAAAGTTAGCCCAAATTTGGAAGCCTGCTACAAATCCTTCTTGATTCGTAAGGATTAGCGATCTAAGAAGGGGGTTTATCCTATTTGTGATTATTTTGGAGAAATGTTTTTAGGAAATATTACAAAGGGAGATGGGTCTAAAGCGATTTAGGGAAGAGGCTCCAAAATCTTTTGGGAGGAGATCTAGGAAGGAGCAGTTGGTAGTGCTTCCCATCTTTTTTTCCTTGTGTGCAAATCGTATCATCCTTATGAAGTCTTTTTTGATGATGTGCCAAAATTTTTATAGAAGTGTAGAGTGAAGTCGTCTGGACCTGGAGCTTTGTCTTCTTGAAATTGTTTCAGAGCTTTTAGAATTTATGCTTCTTCAATGGGTCTGTCTAGGTGAGCATTGTCCTCTTTTGTACTGGATATGTGTTGGAGAAAGGCTTCAATTATTTGATTCTTAGCCCTGCCAGACATGGTGTATAAACTTTGAAAATTCATGGATGCATGTTGCTTGATTTGATTGAATTCCTTAATAATTTCTCCTTCAGGGGTTTTGATTTCTGAGTTTTGATTTGTCCAATTTCTGACTTTTGCTTGGTTGTGGAAGAAGGAGGTATTTTGGTCTCCTTCTTTCAGCCAATGGCTTCTGGAATTTATGCGCCATGTGATTTCCTCTTCTGCTAGAGCTTGTATATACTCTTTGTGGATTCTTTGTTCTTGTATGATGTGATTTTGCTAGATCTCAGTAGTTTCCATTTCCTCCTGTAGATTTTCCAGCTGTATCTTTTTGTCTTTGGCTTTGCTTTGCAAAGAGTTTTTTTCCTAGATCTTTAGGAAATCTTTTACCAATTTTACCTTACTCTCCCATATGTAATTGGGTGAGCCTGTGATCCACTTATTCCATATTTGGGAAATGGATTGGATGAGCTCGGGGCGATCCAACCATAGTGGGTTGAATTTGAAAGGAATGGGGCCCAATTTTTTTGGGTTTCGAATACCAGTCTTATGGGCCAGTGATATGATCCTACCCAAGGGAGGTTCGATGAGCATGACTTGTCTGGAAGTGCCAAGAGCAAGTTGTTGATCAGGAATCTGTCTAACCTTTCCGCTATGTGCCCTGGGCCAACTCTTCTATTATTCCAAGTGTACATTAACTTGTTCGAAGGAACATAAAAAAGATCCAGATCTGATATAAGGTCATCCAACCTTTTCTGGAATTGATCCCTCACAACAGAGCCACCTCATTTTTCCTTGATCCTCTAGTTGTATTGAATTCTCTGGCAATAATAAGGTTCCTGGGGGGATTTTTCGTGGTCAGATCCAGAAGGGATTGCCAATATTCATTTTTTTCTATATAATTATTTGGCATATAAACATTTATTATGGAGTAATGCGTACCTGAGTCTTTTTTTAGGAGATTGACCATTAGCCAGAATTGGGTTTTCACCTGATCCTTTAAGTTGAATTCCTCAGTCTTTCAGAAAGTTCTTATTCCTCTTGAATCCCCGCTTGAATTTACTTCCCGCCCTTCGATTTTGTTCCAAATTTTTTGCAGGTCTTTGAGGGTTTCTTGCTCCCTCATTTTCATCTCCTGGAGCATGAAAATTTAGGGTTTTTTCTGTTTGAATCAACTTGATAACTTCTTCTTTCTTGACCTTGCTTCCCAATCCTCTACAATTCCAGGAGACGACTTTCATCATTTATCAGTGTTCTTTGGTGCCCCCCCTTTTGAGGGCATTGATGTTGCTCTCTTATGCTAGGATGCCTTGTTTTTCCCATATTTTCTATCTTTCTTTAGAGCCTCCTCGATTGTTTTTTGAATGCCCAGTTCTTTTTCTCTGTCTATCATCGATTCTCTTTTGTTTCTTTAGGATTTTGTTCCAGGTTTCTTGGTGTTCGACGGTTGATTTAACTCCAGAGAAGAATCAGTATCTGAGGTGTCCTATCTTTCTTCTTTTGACATTTTTGGGTTCTCCAAGGTTTGGTTGGGGAGATATTTTACCGAGGAGTCCCCACTCAAGTCCAAGACTTCTTTTTATTTTTCTTTTCCTTTATTGTTCCCTTCTCCTGCCTCTTCTTGTCCCTTTCTGTTATTTTCTTCCTGGGATTCCCTGATTTTCTCTACATTTCCTTCTAAGTTGAGACTAGCATATCTATTTTGACTTGATTCTCCTTTTTGTGGAGAGCCTGGTCATGTTTCTTTTGGATCTGGGGGTTTTTCTCGTTGACTCTGAGTCAGGATGGACTGAGTTTTTCCATTTGTTCTTTTCCTCTTTGGTTGTTGCCAATGATCTTTTTTTGGATCTTGGTCCTGTGTGTCTTTGGCCTGAGGGCATGATTTGGAAAAATGACCATATTCGTGACAAGATTTACATTTGAAGGGGATTTTCTCGTAGTCCACTTGTTGTATGTATGACCAACTATCTAGATTTAGTTGTATTGCTTTAGGGAGACCTTTTTCTAGATCTACTTGCACACATAGCCTAACACAAGCCTGTAGGCCTCTTGTGGTTCATCATGATTAATATACTTTCTGAGGGTGTTTCCTATGTTTCTTATGGTTTCATCATTCTAGCAATGGAGGGGAAGGAAAGGCAGTCTTACCCAGACTGGGACTGCTAAGGGTATATCATTTTCTTGGTTGAATTCAGGAGTCCACTTATTTAAATACATTCCTCTTGCCCCCATGAAGTAAGGTCCACTTTGAAAAATCAAATCTCTATCTTTTTTTTTTTCAAACATAAAGGCAAAGAACCTCTTACCACAGAAGGTTGCCAACATTTGTCCCTGGATCATTTTGCGTCAGTTCGCTTCCATCCAGAGGTGCATGGATTTTGGGGATGTCCACAATCCAGTAAATTGTACGATCAATCCTCTATCCACTATTCTAAGAGCTAGGGGTCGCGTCGAGGGAGAGAAAACGATCACCTTAGGGATTTCAGCTGCTTTTTTGACAAATCTTGAGGGGGGGGCTTGGGGGCTTTGGCATAAGACTAAATGATGGCCTGAAAGGCCTGTAGATCTGAGGACAAGGATCCTGGGAGCGGATCCCCTCCCTTAGAGGGAACCATTAAGTCTCTAACAACCTCGATAGTTGAACCCTAAACTGCAGAGCCGTCGTCGGGATCAGAGCCTCTATTGCAACCAACAATGTTTTGTGCACGTAAATTTCTATCCCATACATTGACATCATCTTATTATTATTATTATATTATAGAACTCACCACATCCAAGCCACCTCCTCTTTTTTTCTCATTAATTCACTAGCAGACACATTTTTCTTGTTGTGCTCACTGTTTAACATCATTATCCTCCAAAGGAGTTTAGCTCCGAGTGCTAAGTTGGTGACTTCGGCGTCTCTGATTCCGAGGCCTCCACTTTTTTTGGGCAGGGTGACCATGTCCCAGTTTACCAAGTGGAATTTTTTGTGATTGGATTTTCCTCCTTACCACAAAAATTTACGAATGAGTTGCGCCAATTCTTTTAAGATTCCCTTTAGGGATAGAAGGGTAGAGAATTGATAAATTGGGATGGATGAGAGAATAGATTTGATCAGGACCTCCCTTCCTGTTGGATTGAGCTACCTTGATCCCCATGTTTCCATCTATTTTTTAACCTTTTGGAGAGATAGGTGCCAAAACGCGCCTGTGAGCACTTTAATGCAAAGAGGGAGACCCAGGTACTTGAAGGATTTCCAGTCTTGGGTGATGGAAAATCCCATGATTTGATAAATTCCAGCTCTGATGACTGCAGAAACATTCCATGCGTAGATTTGGAATTTTTCTTTGTTCAGGAGCCCTCCCGAGACTAGAAGGAAGGTATCTAGAACTTGTAGGATTCTTCTGGCCAAAGTTTTTGAGGCCCCACTCACGAGGATTGTATCATCTGCAAATTGATCGTGATTCAGTCTTTTAACTCCTTGGGCCATTTTGATTCCTGGAATAGTGTCATTTATGCTTTCCCATTCTAGATTGTGGTTTAGGGATTCTGCCATGATCACAAAGAGCAGGGGGGAGAAGGGGCATCCTTTTATTAAGCCCCTAGACACCTTGAAGAAGGGACCAAGTCTTCCATTTAGGAGGGGCACTATCCAGGGGGAGGCAATGCAGGATTCTGTCCATGCAATGAAGTTTTGACTGAATCCAATTTTTTCTAGAACTCTAAAGAGGAAATTATGTTCCACCCTGTCAAAAGCATTTTCCATATCCAGTTTTATATCCATGCATGAGTCTCCTCGAGAGTTGTTGGCGTGGATTGCCTCTTGAACCAAAATGAAGTTATCCCAAATATGGTGGCCTTCTACAAATCCTCCTTGATTTAGAAGGATTAGTGATCTAAGAAGGGGGTTTAGTCTGTTTGCGATTATTTTGGAGAAAATTTTGTAGGAAATATTACAGAGGGAGATGGGTTTGAAGTGATTCAGGGAAGATGCTCCAAAATCATTTGTGAGGAGAGATAGGAAGGAGGATTTGGTAGTGCCTCCCATATTTTTTTCCTTCTGCTCAAATCATATCATCCTTATGAAGTATTTTTTGATAATGTGCCAACATTTTTTGTAGAAGTGTAGAGTGAAGTCATCTGGACCCGAAGCTTTGTCTTCTTAAAATTGTTTCAGAGATTTTAGAATTTCCGCTTCTTCAATGGGTCTGTCTAGGTGAGCATTGTCCTCTTCTGTGATCTTACTGGGTATGTGTTGGAGAAAGGCTTCAATTATTTTATTCTCAACCCTGTCGGACATGGTGTATAAATTTTGGAAATGCATGGATGCATGTTGCTTGATTTGGTTGAAGTCCTTACTAATTTCTCCTTTGGGGGTTTTGATTTCTAAGATTTGATTTGTCCAATTTCTGACTTTTGCTTGGTTATGGAAGAAGGAGGTATTTTGGTCTCTTGCTTTCTGCCAAAGGCTTATGGACTTTAGGCACCATGTGATTTCCTCTTCTACTAGAGCTTGTATATACTCTTTGTGGATTTTTTATTCTTGTATGATGTGATTTTGTTGGATCTCAGTAGTTTCCATTTCCTCCTACAAATTTTCCAGCTGTATCTTTTTGTCTTTGGCTTTTCTTTACGAAGAGTTTTTTGCCCAGATCTTTAGGAAACCTTTTACCAATTTTAGCTTATGCTCCCATATGTAATTGGGTGAGCCTGTGATCCACGTATTCCATATTTGGGAAATGGATTAGATGAGCTCGGGGCGATCCAACCATAGTGGGTTGAATTTGAAAGGAATGGGGCCCCAATTTTTTTGGGCTTTGAAGACCAGTCTTATGGGTCAGTGATCTGATCCTGCCCAGGGGAGGTTCGATGAGAACAGTTTGTTTAGAAGTGCCAAGAGCGAGTTGTTGATCAGGAATCTATCTAACCTTGCCGCTATGTTCCCTGGGCCAGCTCTTCTATTATTCCAAGTGTACATTCCCTTATTTGAAGGAACATCAAAAAGATCGAGAATTGATATAAGGTCATCCAACCTTTCCTGGAATTGATCCCTCACAACAAATCCACCTCGTTTTTCCTTTGATCCTCTGGTTGTATTGAATTCTCCGACAATAATAAGGTTCTTGGGGGGATTTTCCATGGCCAGATCCAGAAGGGATTGTCAACATTCATTTTTTTCTATATAATTATTTGGCATATAAACATTTATTATGGAGTAATGCATACCTGAGTCTTTTTTGAGGAGATTTACCATTAACCAGAACTAAGTTTGCACCTAATCCTTTAAGTCAAATTCCTCAGTCTTCCAGAAAGTTCTTATTCCTCTTGAAGCCCCTCTTGAACTTACTACTCACCCTTCGCTTTTGTTCCAAATTTTTTGTAGGTCTTTGAGGGTTTCCTGCTTCCTCATTTTCATCTCCTGGAGCATGTGAATTGAGGGTTTTTCTGCTTGAATCAAATTTATAACTTCTTATTTCTTGACATTGCTTCTCAATCCTCTACAATTCTAGGAGATGGCTTTCATCATTTATTAGTGTGCTTTGGTGCCCCCCCTTTTGAGGGCTGTGATGTTGCTCCCTTATGTTGGGATGCCTTATTTTCCTCATATTTTCCATCTTTCTTTAGAGCCTCCTCGATTGTTTTTTGAATGCCCGGTTCTTTTTCTTTGTCTGTCGCTGATTTTTTTTTGTTTCTTTGGGATTTTCTTCCAGGTTTCTTGGTGTTCGATGGTTGAGTTAGCTCCAGATCATAATCAGTATCTAAGGTGTCATGTCTTTCTTCTTCTGACATTTTTGGGTTTTCCAAGGTTTGGTTGTGGAGAGATTTTGTTGAGGAGTCCCCACTCAAGTCCAAAACTTCTTTGTCTTTTTCTTTGCCTTTATTGTTCCCTTCTCCTGCCTCTTCTTGTCCCTTTCTGTTATTTTCTTCCTGGGATTCCCTAATTTCCTCTACATTTCCTTCTAATTTGAGTCTGACATATCTATTATGACTTGATTCTCCTTTTTGTGGAGATGCTAGTCATATTTATTTTGGATCTGGGGGTTTTTCTTGTTGACTCTAAGTTGGGATGGATTGAGTTTTTCCATTTGTTTTTTTTTTCGCTTTGGTTGTTGCCAATTATCTTGTTTTGGATCTTGGTCCTGCGTGTCCTTGGCCCGAGGGCATGATTTGGAAAAATGACCATATTCATGACAAACTTTGCATTTGAAGGGGATTTTCTCGTAGTCCACTTGTTGTATGTATGACCAGTTGTCTAGATTCAGTTGTATTGCTTCAGGGAGACCTTTTTCCATATCTACTTCCACACATAGCCTAGCACAACCCTGTAGGCCCTCTCGTGGTTGAGCATGATCACTATACTTTCCGAGGGTGTTTCCTATGTTTCTTATAGTTTCATCGTTCGAGCAATGAAGGGGAAGAAAAGGAAGTCTTATCCAGTCTGGGACTATTGAGGATATATCATTTTCTGGGCTAAAGTCAGGAGTCCACTTATTTAAATACATTCATCTTGCCCCTATGAAGTAAGGTCCACTTCGAAAAATCAGATCTCTATCTTCATTTTTTTCAAACATAAAGGCAAAGAATCCCTTACCACAAAAGGCTGGCAACATTTGTCCCTAGATCAGTTTGTGCCAGTTCACTTCCAGCCAGAGGTGCATGGCTTTTGGGGATGGCCACAATCTAGTAAATTGACTGATCAATCCTCTGTTTTCCATTCTAAGAGCCAGGGGTTGCGCTGAGGGAGCAAAAACGGTCGCCTTAGGGATTTCAGTTGCTTTTTTGACAAATCTTGAGGGGGGGGGGGGGGCTTGGGGGCTTTGGCATAAGACGAAACGAGGGCCTGAAAGGCCTGCAGATCTGAGGACGAGTATCCCGGGGGTGAATCGCCTCCCTCAGAGGGAGCCATTAAGGCTCTGACTCCCTCGACCGTTAAACCCTAAACTGCAGATTCGTTGTCGCGATCAGAGCCTCTGTCGCAACCAACAATGTTTTGTGCACATAAATTGTTATCCCATACACCAACATCATCTTATTATTATTATTATTATATTACAAAACTCACCACATCCAAGCCACCTCCTCTTTTTTTCTTATTAATTCACTAGCAGACACAATTTTCTTGTTGTGCTCATTGTTTAACATCATTATCCTTAGTATATCGGTAATGTTTACATACACATTCTTCTCCTAATATTATTTTTTTCTTATTCAATTTCTTCATCCTTTGATATATTGTATGGTATTCATATTTGAGGTGAAAGYATKTATATTTATAATTGAAACTATATATATTTATTTGATTTACAATGATAAGACTAATAATTAAAATTAAAGTAAGGTGACTTTCTACATTATCACCTACCTATCTTTTTGTACATCAACATCATCTAATTACTATATTATATAACTCACCACAAACACAAACATAACTAAGCTTTTACATATTTCACATCCCATCCAATATAATCCACCTTCTCTCTTTTTCTCATTAAGTCAGACACATTTTTCTCATAATCTTTCTTTGATTCTTGTTTAATATCATTATCCTGTAGTATATTAAGCTTTTACATATTTCACATCCAATCCAATCTAATCCACCTCTTCTCTTTTTCTCATTAAGTCAGACACATTTTTCTCAGTAATCTTGCTTTGATTCTTGTTTAATATCATTATCATATCGTATATTGATAATGTTTACATACATATTCTTCTCCTTCTCCGTGTTCAACATCTTCTTCATATTTATATTTGACGTGAAGCTTATTGACTATTCTGCATAATGTTTACAATTATGCTCGATTTCTTTTGAAATAATTGAAACTCTTACTTTTCAAATCTGTCTTACTCTCACCTACTCTTACTTTTGAAATAGTTGAAAGGTGCAATCCAAACGACCCGTGACTTTAAAGAGAACGGAGAAGTAATGTGCAATCCAAACATTCATCAACGACTTTCCAATGACCCCAACCCATATTGTTGTCTTCGCTATTAAATGAATTTTGGCATCTCACGGTGAATGAATGGTTGCTTAACATTTCCCTGACATCCCAGGTTCGGATAATTGCAGGCGAATATCAAGTCCTTGCCGGCAAAGGAATTGAGATGTCCCAATCTAGTTTCTTTACTCGTGGGAGAAAATATGGGATTGAAAGAAATTGCAGAAGCATTTTTCCTCAACCTCACCTCTTTGAGGGTATTGGATATTCATCGCATATCCATGCGATCATTGCCATCATCATCGTGGCAATTGACACGACTTGAATGGCTCTCTTTAGCTTTCACTGAGATTGAAGATATACCTGAAGAGATAAGCAATTTTTCATATTTTCAATTCTTGTATCTTAACCATTGTAAAAATATAAAATCGTTGCCTTCTCGAAGCATCTCAATCTTCAGGGTTGTAATTCAGTGGTAATCCCTGATGAGATTAGGAAGCTTCCAAACTGTGAGATTGTGCTTAAAAACGGATAATTTACGGTAACTCAGATAAATACAAATTCTGGCTTGTGTCATTAGAAGTTGATGATTATTTTTTAAATGCGTTTCAAATATCTTTTCAGTAAGATTTGTTTTATTTTAATTTGTAAATGATTTATTACATAATATATGAACAATTAAATTTTAATAATATTTTTTAATTAACAATTTTAAAAATAAAAAATAATTTTTTTCCAACAACATTTTTTAACAATACGATTTCAATTAACAAGCCCTTGGCCTTGGCCTTTAGGATTTCTGGTAGCTTCCCTTTTTTCTCGTTCTTATGGCTTTCACTTGATTGTTCTCCTAACCATTTTGTCTCGTTCTTATGGCTTGAAGCATATTCAAAGATCCTCAAAACCAAGTTTAAATTTTTGATATAAGATAATATCCAAGATTCAATTCAGTGTAGCCTTAGTAATTTGACCTTTCATATTACATGTCGTTTCCAACTCCATTCATACCTCTCGCAATTTCAAGGTTGGATATTTTCGACATAGTGCTTGGTATGATTTAAACCATTTTGTCTCGTTCTTATGGCTTGAAGCATATTCAAAGATCCTCAAAACCAAGTTTAAATTTTTGATATAAGATAATATCCAAGATTCAATTCAGTGTAGCCTTAGTCATTTGACCTTTCATATTACATGTCGTTTCCAACTCCATTCATACCAGGTTGGATATTTTCGACATAGTGCTTGGTATGATTTAGATTGTAAAAGCATATTAAAGATTAGTTAAATATATTATAAAGTATAATATTTTTAAATTAAAGCAAGTTTAAAGAATTTATATGAGCATTTATAGAAAGAAAAAGAAACATTATTTTCTTAACAAGTACAAAAGTGCAAAGCAATTACTATTATAGATTAACTTCATTTCAATTCAATTTATTTTTAAGAACATTCCTCTTAGCTAAGAAATATTGTGTGTAATTGTTGATTCCATTATTTAATTTGTCTATGGTTCAGTCTATACAATGCACTTAACCAACCATACATTCAAGTCAATTCGAGACTCTCTACCTATCACTTCTTTCTTGACGATTTGATTCAATCTAATGAGTTCTATGACATACATGACCTCTACATTGAATTTTTCAAATATTCTCCCAAAGTCTTAGCAGTGAATGTGGTAAACTTATCAAACTACATTGTGTCCCATGGCTTCCAACCATCCTGGACATCCCACATTATTCATACAATTTGATATGTTGTGCCCAAGCAAAACACGGTGGGACAACAAAGTTAACAAAATGAGTCAATCTTTGTTATGGCAAAAACATATGAAGTTAGACTACTTAAGAAAACCAAGAAATGAACATTATCATGCCTCCCACTCTTATTTATACTAATTATATCTTCTAAAGAACATTCTTGATGAATATATTTCTAGAAGTAGAGGCTTATGTTAGGTCTTCTTACATTGACTTGTACATATTTATTAAATAGGCCTTATTAACTAATGTCGGCCTTTATTACATGGAAAATTTATTATTCTATCTATGTGAGGGATTAGGGAGGTTAGGTTCCTAGCATGCCCTCCCCCTTAAAAAGAGCCTTGTCCTCAAGGCTTGAGATGAGGAAATTTCTGCAGAATAGTAGCCGACTTCGAGGTGACATCTTCTAGTGGAGTATCCTTCCATTAAACTAACACTTCCTGGATGGTGCGCTAATGAAGACGATGCTCTTATTGGTCCAATATGGCTTGTGGCTGCAACCACATGGAACCTTCTTTGTCTAACTATGGTAGAATGGTCTGAGCATGGCACTTGGTGCCAATTACTTTCTTCACGAAGGAGACATGAAAAACAAGATGTATCTTGGAGTTGTTAGGAAAAGATAACTAATAGGCCATCGATCCCACACATTTGAGAATAGTATAAGGACCATAAAGTTTGGGGGCTAGTTTTTGACAATGTTGATATTTGATTGAAGTCTGCTTGTACAGTTGTATATGGAGAAACACCTGGTCCCCTTCAACAAATTGACGTTTAGAACGACCCTGATCTGCTTGTTGCTTCATGTGGTTTTGAGCCATGTCCATTTTTTCTTTGAGAGTACAGAGAATGGTCACGCGAGTTGTGAGATTACGGTCAACCTCTCGAACCTTGGAGACACCTGACATGTATGGGAGAACTGATGGTGGCTTATGTTCGTAGATTGTTTCAAAGGGAGTCATGCGAGTGGTTGTATGGTAAGAGGTGTTATACCACCATCCATAAAAAATTGAGCCACTGTAGATGTTGTGAATGGGTGTTGAAGACAAAATAAATGAGCATATTTTGAGAGACGATCCACTACCACAATGATGACTAACCTATTTGTTGATTTGGATAATCCCACAATGAAATCCATAGAAACATATGTCCAAATAGTTGGTGGAATCGAAAGTGGTTGGAGTGTGCCAAGAGTTTTGACAGTCTCTGCCTTATTGCATTGACATATATCACATTCTGCCACGAAGGTGCGGTCGTCCTATTTCATACCATCCCAGAAGAAAGAGCATTTGACCCATTCATAAGTTTTGGTCAAACCTAAATTCCTCGCAATAGGAGAAGCATGAAATTCAGAGAGCACCTTGGAATTAAGAGCCAATTGTTTGATTAAATATAGGCGACCTTTATAGAAAAACTCTTCATTGTGCCAAGAGTACCCTAGAGCAGCTTGGGGATCCTATTGCATTTTTTGGATGAGGATGAAGATTTTGGGGTCGCACAACCATTCCTAGCGAACAACCTAAATTCAGTTAGCGACAATAATTAAGAGAGAAAAGAGGAACCATTCTTCTTCATGTTTCCTGGAAAGAGCATCAACCACCACATTTTATTTACCCTTTTTGTAAATGATCTCACAATCCTATCGAAACAACCTGGTCACCCATTTTTGTTTCTTTGGGGATGAAATGTGTTGTTTCAGGAAGTACTTGAGGCTTTGATGGTTCATTTTAATTTGGAAGCATTGTTCCCATAGATAAGGGCACCATAGATCCACTGCATGAAAAATAGCCATCATTTATTTCTCTTAGATATATTTTCCCAAATGTCGCTCTCACAACTATTTACTGGTAAAATCCAAAGGGCATCCATCTTGCATGAGGACTGCCCCTGCCCCTCTCCATGATGCATCACATTCCAGAACAAAGGTCTTAGTGAAATCTGGTAGGGCCAGTACAAGAGTAGTGCACATAGCTTCCTTCAAGGCTTGGAAGGAATAGTCTACTGATGGATTCCAACTGAAGGAATTATTTTTAAGGAGATTTTTTAGGGGGGGCACAAATTTTCCATAATTTTGAACAAAATTGCGATAATAGCCCATTAAGCCTAGGAAATCATGTATACTTTTAAGAGTTTTAGGGCGAGGAAAATTCCACATAGCTTCAATTTTCTTATGATCCACCCTTACACCATCCTTGCCAACAATATGACCTAGGTACTCAACTTCAGAGACATCAAAATCACATTTAGATTGTTTCAAGAAAAGTTTGTGCTTGGAGAGGAGATGGAGAAATTGATCTACATGGGTGAGATGGGTTGGACATGTTTTACTATAGATGATAATATCATCAAATAAAAATAACACAAAGTTACGGAGGAAAGGATGAAAGACATGATTCATGATACTTTGAAAAGTGGAGGGGGCATTACAGAGACCAAAGGGGATGACCAAGAACTCATAGTAGCCCTCATGAGTGTGGAATTTCGTCTTGGGTATATCTTCCTCTTTTATATGTACTTGGTGGTAGCCAGAATAGAGGTTGAGTTTAGGAAGTTATTGATCCCCAATGAGTTCATCCAGAAGGTCATATATGACGGGAATGGGGAAATTTTCCTTGATCTTAAGTTTTTTGAGGGAACGAAAATCAAGACACATGCGCCAAGTGCCTTCCTTCTTGAGGACCATAACAATAGGGGAATAATAGGGGTTGGTACTAGGACAAATAACACCTCCTTCCAACAATTCATGGAAAATTTTCTCAATTTCATATTTTTGAAAAAAGGGATGACGACAAGAGAAAACATTAGGAGGAAGACTGGTTGGTATTAAAGGAATGGAATGATCATGGTTGTCGCTAGAGGGGGGAAGGCCTTGGGGGATTTGGAAAATAGTGTGATGGCATGAAAGGATAGCTTGAAGGTGGGGGTGTACTAGGGGAGTCTCAATTACTTAAATGGAATGGAGTTGGGAAATGATGCCATAATGACCTTTTTCTAGTAACTTTTCCATGCAATGGGAATTGATGATCTCCGGGGATCCCGTAGTAATGTCTTGTAATTTATACTATTGGACTTCCCGTTGGAATTGCATGGTTAAGTCCTTAAAATCCATGTATATGGGTCCTAGGGTGTGTAACCATTTTGCACCAAGATCAATGCCACAACCACCCATGTCAATAGAAAACATGTGAGATTTCAGGTTATACTGACCAATCTGTAAGTGCACATTTTCACAACGCCCTCCACATTTCATGGAATGACCATTGGAAATCATGATTTGAAAATTATTGACAAAACATATACAACAATCGACTGCTTAGGCAAGGAGACATTGAATGAAATTATGAGTGTTGCCAGTGTCAACTAGGATGATGAATTTCCCATGCTTAATGTAACCAATCAATTTGAGGGTTTGAGGAGAAGAAAAAACAGTGAGAGCATGTAGTGAAATCAATGGTTCAACTTCAAGAGGATCAGAGGGTGGAATAATATCATCGGTTGGGGGTAGCACTACTTCAGGTGAAACCTCAACATATTCATCAGAAACATCCTCGAAAATGACCATGAAAATTTTATGTTCTTTACACTTGTTCCTTGGAAAGTATTTATCATCACAATTATAGAAAAGACCCATGAGTTGAAATTCAACCATTTATACTTGTGTTAACTTGTGGATATTTAGAGGAGTGGCCTGAGGGTTAGGGGTGTTGGGTTTAGGGTGAGGGACAAAAGTGTTTTTTCTGCTCCGGGCCAAGATGCCCTGTTATGCCTCCTTGTAATGCTTAGTGGATTCCAACCAAGTATGAGGGATATCCATGATGACCTGGGTGTGAATTTCATCCTTGATGCCACTGATAAAGCATTCCCTAAAGAAAAAATATGTCATTCCCTCCATTCGGAAAGCTAAGTTCTCAAAGGAAGCAATACAATATTCCATTGTTCTAGACTATTTCAAGTTAGTCAAACATCCTAAATGGTGGGTTTTCGTGTCAAATCGTTCATATAGATATACAAAAAACTGTTACCAAGAAACATACCCTTGGAGTGTAGTGCGATGCCATTGCCACCATTTCCATATTTCTGGATCCAAATAGAGAATTCCATAATGAATCTTGGTTAACTCATTAATGATACCATGCAGGGAGAAATAGTTTTCCATCTAAATATCCCATACTTGTGGATCTGATCCATCACATATGTTGACCTTTACTTTGGGGAGATGAGGGTCACGAGGTAGGGAGTTGGAATGAGAGTGTAGAGGATCATTGGAGTCAACATCTTCAGTGTAGAGAGGTGGGTCAGAGGAGGAAGGACCCAAGAATTTGTTCATGAATTGGTTGAGAGTGGAATGAAATTCAACAATTTGTCTACTGAGTTGGGCTTGGATGTGGTCTATTTTTGCATGAAATTTTTTTGTTCCCTTTACTGCGGAACATACAGTAACATACCCAGTAGTCAACTGAGCTATACCACATAAATTTACTCTTTAAACTGCATGCAACTAAAACATATACACACAACATTCTTATGGAAGCTTTACATATAAACATAAACAAACAATTACTTTCTGTAACATATGACTTTTATACTGAAATAACAATAACTACAGATATGCAACATTTATAGGAAATTACCCATAAACATGTAGGCAATTATAATCACATATATGATAAACCATAACATAGGCGTGTAAATAACAAAACAACATATCATTTTATCATACAATTGGTACTTATCTTAGAAAGATTGTCACCAACTACGTACAGACTGTCCAAAAACCTCCCAGCCATAGACTACATTATTCATCACTCTCAACAGTGATTCACCCCTGAGATGGGACTGAACTCCACCTAGGGAAAAGGGTTCCTATCCAGGCTAAGGCTCATGGGAAATAGGAAAGACTATGTCTCAGGTGCTCACTCAACTAACAACTTACAACCTCTCATTCCCCACATGCCTATCCTACCCAAGGAAGTGTGCCCATTCTCTGCTCAACGGTCCCTCGGCTACCCAACTTCCCTTCTAGGGATTCAGTAACAGGCCGGACCGAAAGTCTTAGAGCGTTGTAGCTACAGTTTAGCACCTTCGGGAATCAATCCCCAACAATTCTCTTGCTTAGAGAATTGCTCACGGGCCTGACAACCCACTTCTTCAATCCCACTCCAAGCGAACCAGGTACACCAACCGAAAAGGGCTATGGAAACAGACTCTCGAATGGTGAAATGGTTGTCTCAAGGATATCGGAATGCATGGAGTCATTGACTTGATAACTCAGTGTGGAAAGAATCACTGTGAACTCTTCGTGGAAGTGATGGTGAGAATGATGGTCAGGCTGCTGTAAGGTATCCCGTGAAAAAATCACCAAATGAGCTAAGTCCCCCCCACGATATGAATGCATGTCCCCAACTTGACACTTGTCATATCAGAAGTTACTTTGGTCCACTTGTCCCCAACTTTAGAACTTAAGATAAAATAATTATCCATACGTTATGCTTTAGGAAATATTAATATAATATTCCCTTGACTTTTGGCCCTCCCTTTCCCTAACTGGTGAAGTTCAGTCCCCCATCTCTTTTATTGTGGTCAGTCTACGCACGACGATGTATTTTATATTAATCATGAGTCATGTACAAAGTAGGCGCATTTCCCTTTGACATCTAGGCGTTCTGTCCTAATACCAAAACATAAGCATCCCAACTTATAATAACCGGCTCACCAGCCTATAACACATATCATATACACGAGGCTCGTTATCCTTCATACTGCGCACACCTCAGTTACTACGTGCGATATCCTGGAATGTGCATATTACATCATTTTACTGTGGAGTTCATGCACGCACTATGCCACATGACATGCATTACCAAATAAGGTCAAAACAACTCACCAACTTAAGTACATTTATACTATATTTACAATTGGGTTCGACCAAGGGATATTACACTAACCCTAGGAGATGAAACACCAAAATTCAAGTGGGCCCTGTTGGGGTAAGTTAGTACATTAACTTCCCAAGGTTGTAACTTTTGCATACGATCTTCGTTCTAGGTGTGTGATAGCTTGTTGGAAAGGTATTTTCCAGAACTATGCATTATGCCATCAAACTTTGACTCCAACTATAGTTTGACTATGGAAAGAAAAAAAAAACTGTTTAGAGCCCCAAAATGGCCCTGGAAGTACAGAAAGATGTACTGACATGAAGACTTCCAAAATAAGATACTTTTCTTCCCCCCTAATGCCAAGTTGAGCCATTAGTTGGTAGAATTCATTAATATAACTATGAAAAATTGGATCTTACCATTTCCTTAGCTGTTGCTATTTATTATACTATTGTTCATGATATTTGGATGGATAAAACTCAATTCTAACATGTTTGAAAAACTACTTCCATGTTTTTATGGATTCTCCATCTTCGTCCTTCTTTTTTGATAGATTTTCTCACTAGTAGGGTACATTAGTCAACATCTTCAAAGTTGCAATGGTGACTTTCTCACCCTCAAAATATTTATTCATAGAGAATTAGGACTCTAATTGATGTACCTAATTGTCTATTGATTTGGCATTAATATTTCCTTCTAAGTTACATTTTTTCTTCAATTCATTCACAACATTTTCTTGTTCAGAAGTCTTATTTTTTGAGAATATTAAATTGTTGTGAGATTGGGCATGAGACTGAGAGGGATACATTTCTATAGATTTCCCTTCATACACAATTGATGATATTTA